>CAJQZM010020693.1:0-10249 GCA_907164665.1 Colias nastes | reverse complement strand
GGGTATTCTTATATCTGTCAATTTTACTTTTTTTTTGACAAACACGGCACTATAGAATAAATTTAATAAACTTTTATGGTATTACCACAAAACAATTTTAACACAGTCTAACTTTAAACCAGGGATCTGTCACTTTAATACTTGTCTATGGGAAATACGACAAAACCAGATTAAAGAGAACCCGCGCTTAAAGTTAAACCCTGTCTAAAGTTTTTGTGGTAAGACAGTTATATTTGAAATTCGTCCTAAAAATTTTTTAAGTCGTTTTTAATTCGACGGCGTTTTATTTTTTTTAATTGTAAGTGTCACTCGGTGTATGACAATTTAAAAAACAAGATGGCGGAGTTTTGGCGCCCAATTATGTTTTTAATCGATTGAATGAATATATGAATTTTAAATAAAAAGCAATGAAATTTTAACGTTATTTTTAAGTGTTTTTCACGCTATTTTTTGTATAGTTAATAGTTATTACAATTATTTCATCACAAGAACGATTCAACCAATGTATAGAATAAGATTGTTTATAAATAAATATAACTGACTATTTACTGTAGTTGTAAGGAATTTTTTACAAAATATTTTTATAAGCTAACGATTTGTGTACGAAGAATGTGATGTTGAGTTTTAAATAAATAACTATAGTTACCTTTGTGACTTTTATTCAATGACATTATAAGTAAAAAATGTGTGCGTGTACTAGTGTACACACGTAAGAAGGGAAACTTCTTTATGACCTTATTTTTCAAAAAATAATTTACTATATGCAACTTTACAGATATACGTCGAATCACGCGTGGTAGGGATAAGAAAAAGATGGCGCGTAACGGAAAAATGTCACGCGTAACGAAAAAATGTTACACTAAATTTTTTTCCAACCCCGATAAAGAAGTTTCACTTAAAAAATTCTAGATAGGTTATTACTTTAAGGGTGCTTTTCGACCAATAATATGCGAGGATGTGTAACGAGGAATGTATTTGTAATTAATAACCAATAGTATCGCTTCAAACTAAATGAAGCGATATGATTGGTTCACATTCCTCGCTACTTATTCTCGCATATTATTGGTGGAAAAACGCTCTTACTGTGGCTAATTTGCCACATTTAACTTCAGTTGTTTCCGTTTTGCTCACGATAGTTGAATCATTCCATCTCACTGACGTCTCATCGTGTGTTTTTGAAGTGAAAATTCTTTAGGCGCGTTGAGAGTAATATTTCAAGGTTGCGTCATGGTAAACCCTCTATTTGTTTGCTAAATTTCATTGTAATCGGTTCAGTAGTATTTGCTTGAAAGAGTAACAAACATACATTCACATACCATCCTCACAAACTTTCGCATTTATAATATTAGTAGGAGTATCGGATCATGAATATGAATTAAAAGGTCACATTTTGCAAATATTTATTTAATAATCAACAATGTCTTTACCTTAATAAATATACAGGGTGTCCCACTGTTGGTATACTATGCTCAAAGGAGGTTATAGTTTTGCATACGCTGAGTACGTAAAAAATACTTATAAAATTCCAGACGCATTTTTTTTTCAAATAGATGAAATCTTAAAAGTCTATGTTGTACACCCAAAACAAGCAACCCGCCCAACTTTGCCGTCCGCATGTCAGGTATCGTTTAAGATTATGTTTTCATAGACAAAATGCTCACATTAGAGAAGCGGTATATGCCGGCTGCGCGAAGCTACCGAAGAAAACATAGATTTTCAGGAAAAATTTAGCAAAAAATTTATGACGTAATTTTATTGTTTAAGTATTTTTTACGTGATCAGTGTATGCAAAACTACAAGGCCCTTCGCGCTTAGTATACCAATAGTGGGACACCCTGTATACTTATATAATATTAAAAATTACAAGTATAATATTTCTATTATTTGAACAATTGAATAAATAAAGGCAAATGTTAGTAGAGCAAATCTATTCTAAGTAATAAATTACTGAAGTTGTAATCGGTTCAGTAGAATTTGCGTGAAAGAGTAACAAACACACACACACACATCCTCACAAACTTTCGCATTTATAATATTATAGTAGGATAGTAGGATTCATTTCCTATTGTCATAATTATTTGTTATTTTTTCTTAAACAACTCTTCAATCTCTTGCAAAGTCCTATCCTTCGTCTCCGGCAAGAATAAATACAAAATCAGCGTACAAAATGAACTAGAAACTGCGTAAAATAAAAACGTGCCATGCATACCCAAATGTTTGAATAAAAATGGCGCAACTTTCAGCATAAAAGCTATTAAAAAATAAAAGAACACCGACGTTATCAACACGGCTACTTCTTTAAATCTAAGCGGTACTATTTCCGCCATAATTGAAGTGTTTAATATCATCGGACCACTGCTTATAGGCAATGAAAAACACATTAACAAACATATAGACAGAATATTGCTCTCGACAATTAAACCAAGTTTAATGAGATATAAATAAACCGCAATAATTATCAAAAAGGTTATACCTATTGAAGATGTAGTCAAATACAATGTCCTTCTTCTATACAATTTGGACATGAAACAACCGATATATGTTGAAAAAACTGTCAAACCGTCTAAAATTAACATACCAGTGTACGCAGCTGTTTCGTTTTGAGTTATTTTCTTGATAATATCTATAGAATAAATTGCACATACGAATTTACCAGTCAAATTATATTGGGCTAAAAGCACAAAGGACAACATAACAGGCATTAAAAATTCCCTAACAGATACCGTTGCGAGCATTTTGCCAAACGTCCATTTTTCTTTCTTCGATCCCTGAGCAGATAATAAAAGTTTTTCTAAGTTCCGTTCTGCCTCAACATTGGAACCGAATAACCATCTATGAGATCGTTTACAGTCTTCAAATCTACCTTTCACAGCGAGTCTATAAGGCGACTCGATCCAAAAGAAACAACCGAATAAATAGATACAGCAAACTCCGCCTACTATGCCTATATACTTCCAATGCAAGAAAGTTCCTATAGCATTGGAGCACCACACACCCCAGAAAAGACTGGCTGACTTTATCGTCAGAAACATTCCTCGATATTTAGGGCTACTGTATTCTGAAATAACATAAATGCCAATTATCAAATTTCCAGCATATGCTAAGCCGAAAACTATTTCAGACATCAAAATTTGTAAAGGGTTGGTGCTTGTGCAGAAAATAATGTAGGTTATTAATATGTCTACAACAATCGCGATGAAGGTGATTTTGCAGCCGAAGAATCTAATGAATATTGGCATGATGACTACCCAGGGTAAAGCTGCGAAGCCGAAGACGGAATCTGAAACAAAAAGGTTATCTATACTTACTTATTACTATTTTATTTTATTTATCGAAATTGGTTCAGCCGTTCTCGAGTTATGCGCTTACTAACACATTTTGCGCTTCATTTTTAATTTTTATATTATAGATGTGAAATAGAGTTTATTACTATGTAGCTTGAGTATATTGGTCCATGCTATGTAGTATCATCGTATTTTAATTAGTTATCAATGTATTAATTTTCTTTTTAACAAAAAAGATTTCAATTAAATTGATAACAATTAAAGGTTGTTTAAATGTCGCAAGGTTTACCTAATTATTATTAATTAGTTAAAAAAAACATGTTATGTTAATACTTTCATGATGTAATTATATACTAATTACGTTTAGTTCTCATATCTTCTTTTACTAATTACTAATATTATAAAGCTGTAGAGTTTGTTTGTTTGTTTGAACGCGCTAATCTCACGAACTACTGGTCCGATTTGAAAATTTCTTTCGGTGTTAGATAGCCCATTCATCGAGGAAGGCTATAGGCTATATATTATCACGCTAACACCAACAGGAGCAGAGCCACGCAGGTGAAACCTCGGAACGTAGCTAGTAAAGAATATTCCTTATACCAACGCAACCTCTAGGTAATAGTTTAATATGTTGTTTTTCAGTTCAATTGTATATTATTTCAATTGCAATTATTTTCTACTGAAAAACATTTTATTTTAAATGTGATATTGACAAGTTTTTTTTAGTGTTTAGATACGTGTATTCGATTAATTAAAAAAGATATACCTTAAGGTACTTAGATACATAGATAATATTATGATTCTTACAAAAAAACGAGGTTTCAACGTATTTTATACAGTTTTTGACACTTTTATAAAAGTATACTAGTTATAGTATAGTACTTATGTGAAATTGAAGAAAACGAATAATAAAAGAATAAGTGTAAGCTGAATTGTGTGTGATAAAATCTTGTAACTTGTGGTGTGTTCGTGTAATTGTGAAAATTGAATTGTGTACATTTAAATAATTAGATTAATCAACTTACTATTTTAATATTTGCACACCCAATCAATGGGTAGAATGTATTAGCCACATAATATTGTAATTAAAACATCTGTTATTTGTAACTACATTCTTGCAAATAAATATAATTTGAATTTCAATTTTAAACTGCAGTAATTATTTATCTGAGTAGTAATAAAACAATAATATCGCTCATGTGAAAATAATTACCCAATTGAAAAAGACTTGATTGCGAAAGTGGTAAATAAAAAGGTTAATTAAAGTAACACGAAATTAAGTTCTAAATAATAAATAAATAACTTGTTACAGAAAGGAGACTGTCTCCTTGGTACAGTGGTTGACGCGCGAGCGTAGCACCGAGGGGTCCTGGGTTCGATTCCCGGTGGAGACGAAGAAAAAAAATGTCTCGGTCTGGCAGGACACAGAAGGCTGATCACCTACTTGTCCCTAAAGAAAATCGATCAGTGAAACAGATGTATAATGCATCTGCCCCTTACTCCACTAGGGGACATGGGACTTCACTCACAGTACTTCTTAACATTTTGTATACTTTGTTATTTCTCAAAGATTTAAAAAATTTGATGTTTATAAAAATAGAAAATTATATTTGCCATTGGCGCGGATGTAACAACGGGACACAGCTTGTAAATATAAAAAAAAATGTGTGCGTGTACTAGTGTACACACGTAAGAAGTGAAACTTTTTTATGACCTTATTTTTCAAAAAATAATTTACTATATGCAACTTTACAGAAATACGTCGAATCGCGCGTGGTAGGAAATAACGCGAATAAGAAAAAGATGGCGCGTAACGGAAAAGTGTCACGCGTAACGAAAAAATGTTACACTAAATTTTTTTCCAACCCCGATAAAGAAGTTTCACTTCAATAAAATAAATAAATAGTAAATGAATGTATGAAATATGAACGAACAAATACATTAATAAATACTAAATAGTACATAGTGCAGTGTTGGCTCAGTGGTGAGAACTCAGAGAAACCAGGCGGACCTGCAGGAAATAACTTGGGTTTTCAATTTATTGAAGTGTAACTTCTTTATCGGGGTTGGAAAAAATTTAGTGTAACATTTTTTCGTTACGCGTGACATTTTTCCGTTACGCGCCATCTTGTTTTTATCCCTTAAACGCGTGATTGACGTATTTCTGTAAAGTTGCATATATAGTAAATTATTTTTTGAAAAATAAGGTCATAAAGAAGTTTCACTTCTTACGTGTGTACACTAGTACACGCACACATTTTTTATGCTCATGCTATAACACCACCACTGCTCGAACGGTGAAGGAAAACATCGTCAGGAAACCGACATGTCTTAGAATCAATAGTTCGACGACATGTGACAGCCCGCACTTGGCCAGCGTGGTGGATATGGCCTGTAGAGTCTGGCCAGCCAAAGCTGAACCCAGTAAAGGGCGGCAAATTTAAAAAATATGGACCTGGTAACATCGGCTTTAGTAGGAAAAAAACATTTTGATACTTTTGATATTCATAAAGGTGAACATAGTATATAGGTAGTACATTAAGTACACAACACAGCAGGATTTAAACGTTATTAAAGCAAATGATTTGAACCGTTTTCAACAAAACTGACAACTAACTATGCAGAAACGCCATGATGACATTCCATAGTGTGGCCGCTACAAAAAACACTGGGTTCAGCTTTGGTTGGCCAGACTCTACCCTCATAGGAGGCCCGTGTCCCAGCAGTGGGAACGTGTATGGGCTGATGTTGATGATGATGAGTACCTACATAACCAGCTGGCCATTTCTTCTCCAAACACCGTGGTATCGTTTATTTCTCTTCTTAACTGCGGCACTATAACAGTAGGAGCTCCTATATTCATACCACTTATGAAAAACATGGTCCATACTCCGCTGCTGATGAATAGCTGGAACAATGAATTAATGAACAATTTAGTAAACGTACTAGTGGTCCGCCCCGGCTTCGCCCGTGATACCTACATGTTTAAACTATCCTATCTCTCAAGTTGGAACGAACTGCACATGGTGTGCGAATTTTATTATAATCGGTTAAGTGGTTTAGGAGTCCATTGAGGACAAACATTGTGACACGAGATTTATATATATATTATTAAGAAGATTTAACAAGATTTATCGCTGACAGCGATATCTGCCAGGCAACCTAAACGAAAATGAATTTTTTTGAGTAGGTATGGTGGATGGTGATGTATTTTAAAAGTACAAAATGTTCTTATAAAAATACTAGCTTTCCGCCCGCGGCTTCGCCCGCGTTTTAACGAGAAACCCTCATAGTTCCCGTTCCCGTGGGATTTCCGGGATTAAACCTTTCCTGTGTGTTAATGGTCGTAGAAGAAAAGGTCGTCCCCCTGCATCGTGGAAGAGATCCGTGGTTGCTGAACTAAATAAAACCGGCCTATCGTGGCAAGAAGCCAAAGCAAAAGCCCAAAATCGACGTGACTGGAAAAGGTTTACTGAGGCCCTATGCTCCTCGAGGAGTTAAAGGAACAATCATCATCATGTGTTAATCCAAGTTACCCTCTATACGTGTGCTAAATTTCATTGTAATCGGTTCAGTAGTATTTGCGTGAAAGAGTAACAGACACACACACACACACACATCCTCACAAACTTTCGCATTTATAATATTAGTAGGAGAAGGATAAGATAGGAAGGATGTAATAAAAATAGATAGTGTGATTTTAAAAGACATACTTCAGGGTTTCTTCTCGGCACGGTGTAGGAAATACTAGTTAGACCTATTTGTGTCGATTTGAAAAATGAAATAAGAATTTTATTTTTTTATTTTTAGTACATAAGTTCGATTCCCGCTCGAAGCAAGGGAATTTTCGAAAATCTTTGAATGCAGTTCTATTTCTTTTAAAAAAATTAAGAAATGTTTCCTTTCAGCAAAATTTGCTATCTCCAGTATTTCAAGTACTTTCCCTCCAGGGCCCATCGAAAATTTCCACACTGCGCATTCCTCTATAAATGGAGTAGGTAACTAACAAATAACAATTATCACCAAAATTAAACAATAAAATTAATCTATTTTCAATTTAAATATCCTCAAGGGCACATAATAAATTAGTGATAACATAATCTGTGAAAAAAATATGGTAAATAAAACTGGCATTTAGAATAACTTTAGAGTTTAGAATAATTAAAAAGTTCGACGATATGCTAACATTTTTAGGTACCTATCAAACTCGCTAATTATTCAATACTAGCTGCGCTTCGCGGTTTCACCCGCGTGGCTCCGCTCCTGTTGGTCTTAGCGTAATGTTATATAGCTTATATAGCCTTCCTGGATAAATGGGCTATCTAACACCGAAAGAATTTTTCAAATCGGACCAGTAGTTCCTGAGATTAGCGCGTTCAAACAAACAAACAAACAAACTCTTCAGCTTTATAATATTATATAGTAATAATAACTCTTTTTTTTAAATCTATACTATATTATAGTATAGATTTAAAAAAAAGAGCACACGTGTCAGAAGTGAAACTTCTTTGACAAGATTCAAAGATCAGTTTGCCGGAAATCAGTTTATTTCCCCGTCAACAAATTTCTGACTTGAACTTAGGTATTTCCTCTCATTTTTGTTATATTCCGTTCCTTTTCCAATTAATTTCATTCTACTATTAAGATTTATACTTTTTTAAATTAACAACGCTAAGTGCACTGGTACGTTATCTAATACTAATATTATAAAGCTGAAGAGTTTGTTTGTTAGAACGCGCTAATCTCGGGAACCAAGGTTACGATTTGAAAAATCATTTCAGTGTTCCATAGTCCATTTATCGAGGAAGGCTTAAGGGGTGTTAGGCGGTCAGCGAAAATTCAGCTATTCGGGCCTGAGGTAAGGTGTGAGGGGGTCTGCGTTTAGTATGTAATCAACGTGCTCGAAACTAAAAATCGTAAGCGCCATTCACGTTTTTATCAAAAAGTGAATGAAAATATTTAGTATTTTCTAAATCTAAAACAGTCTCGATACGATTTCGTAATCGAGAAGGTAAATAGTAAATACCTATGTATTTGTGAATTTATACGAATTATTATCGTAAAATACGGTTGCAATGAGCATTTATATGATATTTTAGAGGTAACTTCAGGATTTTTTTTTATCGAGCAAAATTTTTCCAATCGTGTTTTGGAAACAGTCATCCCATCACACATACGTTCTGTAATACATATTAGAAATTTCAGTGCGAAAAAACTTCAATATATTCAATTATAGCTCATACAAAACAGTCAATTTTTCCGTTTTCACCTACTAAGGGCCCTTAAGTATATCATCACGCTTAGACCAATAGGAGCGGAGCAATGCGGGTAAAACCGCGGGATACAGCTAGTACATAATAAAATGTCACAAATAATAATTTTACCTATTTCACTATCCTGAACAAGTTCTTTATAACAATATCTATTTTAAAATGACGTACCTACTTATTTAAATATATAATTTAATTAATTTAACTATCTACGATTAAAATGAAGAAAAAATATAGTTAAAGATAAAAAACCTCTTCATTAATAAAAATGTACTTGCGCAAAAACCTTCCGAACTATTGAACAAGGAATATTTTTAGTAAGAAAAGTAAGTACAGAAAATCGATCAAATTAGTAAATAGTAAAGAGGTATTAGTATTTAGTAGTAAAGAGGTAACATTTGTGCGTTTCAAGGGGTTATTTCTGTAACTAAGGAACAGTTGAAAATTAGTTTAACGGAAAGCTACTTTATTTGTAAGTTTCATGTACCTATGCTATACATATTTTTTTGATTCAGGATCAACGCGGGCAAAGCCGGGACATGCGGCTAGTATTTATTAAAAGCTTAATTCAATGTTATTTACAAGTCTACAAGTAAATTTATGAAAATAATTCGTTATATTGTATTTCATAGAATATTTCAGCATAGGTACCTATATATTATACTTAAGTAAGTAAATATTGTTTTTTTAAGTTTGTATAAGATTCGGTGCAAATTTCTAAAAAGCAGTTGTTCTGATAGTCTAAAAATATTAATTCGAATGAAAAAATAAGTTTGATAACAAAAAAAAATCGATCGAATTAAAATCAAAATAAAATTAGTTTACTACGGAATTTTTAGAAATTCATAATTTCTTACCCGATGAGAAACACTATAAAAAATATGGACTCACCTGACGAAAAAAATGTTTTTTAGGTACATTATCATTTTCTAAGTTAACCTCTTTGTACACGTATGTATCCATAGTAAGATAGGTACACAAGTAAGTAAGTTGTAAGTTAAGTCACTTGTAATTCGTAAACGTGACGTCATCACCCAAAAAATAATCTATACTAATATTATAAAGCTGAAGAGTTTGTTTGTTTGATTGTTTGTTTGTTTGTTTGAACGCGCTAATCTCGGGAACTATTGGTCCGATTTAAAAAATTCTTTCGGTGTTAGTTTATCGAGGCAGGCTATAGGCTAGGTATATATCATCACGCTAAGACTAACAGGAGCAGAGCAATGCGGGTGAAACCGCGGGTAACAGTTATTGATAAAGAGTCTTTTCAATTCGATGTTATTAAGTTTTTCTATGGCAATTTTGTTATTGGTACAGGTCTACTAATTAGACTAAAAAAGAAAAAAAATGCGTAAATTAGAGAAATTAAAAATTTAGATAGATATAAAATATTATGTAGTTAGGTATACTTAGGTAATTTTAACGTTAGCGAGCTTATTTTTTAAACATACTTACTTGTTCATAATATAGGATACATTTTTATAGTATTTTCTAGTGTTTGATTTTACGCGAGTATTATACGTTTAGAAATTAAAGATTTTAACGGATTTTAAACGCGATTTATTCAATTGGTCACCGTGACCACGTAATATTATCTATTAGGTACTAGCTGCTCCGCGCGGTTTCACCCCCGTGACTCCTCTCCCGTTGGTCGTAGCGTGATGATATATAGCCTATAGCCTTCCTCGATAAATG
>CAJQZM010020690.1:0-12672 GCA_907164665.1 Colias nastes | reverse complement strand
TTATATACAACGTTCACAGTTTTTCTGTAGTGTATTTAGTATCAGCAGGCCTCCGTCACTCGCTCAAGGTCGCGCTATAAGTGCCTACCGCACAGTAGGTCGGTACCGACCCAAGCGGCAGTTGGTTGGCACACGCGAGACTGCGCACCCGCGTCACGTTTCCCGCGCTCGCTACCAAGATGCCCGGTTATTGCGATGTGGACGGGTGTCGGAGTTCAAGAGTGAATAACAAGGAATTGTCTTTTTTAAACAAACCTACCAGGCTACTTTTTATCCAGGAGACACATATAGCGGGTCCACGCGGGTGAAACCGAAGGAAACAACTACTATCAATAAGATTTCATTTTTTTTATTGTATAATGTAACAAATATAATTAACAATAAAAAATTAAGTGTTTCAGCAACTCTGTGTTTAATTTACGCGCTCGGTACAACCCTAAAGTTTTCGTTTGATGACGCAATCACGCGGCGTGCGCGGGAAACTCGCTTCTCGGTGCGTGTTCGTAGAGTACATTTCTTACTGCAGCCGAGTTGCGGCGCATTTTGTAGGTAAATATAGCGTAGGTATTTTAGCTTTTGTATGGGAGTGATGTATCTGTTACGAAGTAACTATTCTCTAATCTGTGGTATCAGCATTGCACCCGTGCGAAGCCGGGGCGGGTCGCTAGTAAACAATAAAAGCCATCTGCGATAAAATGAATTAAAACAAATGCTGGAAACATCCACGTTACCGCTCACAAAGAAGGGACCTTGAATAAAAACCTCGTAAAATTTAATCTTTAATATTTAGTCTAAAAGTTACGACCTTAATGCAGGCATTAACAATGAAATATGCTGTGTTTTATTGTTCCTATGAAAGTTTATTATAATGTTATTATTCACGACTCTGATACTTAGAAGTCTTCATATAAATGTGGTTGATATTTTACTTAAAGCTTTTTAAGACAGCGTAGGAACTGTATGCCACCAGTTCAGGTCGGTCGGCAACAGGTCGAAAAAGTACGGGTTTGACTTCCAGTATAAAAACAGTTTATTTTTTTAAAGACTAAGAATGCATCTTATAAAACGCAATTTTTATTACTATCTGCCACGATGTTTAAAACTTCACATCGAGCGCAGTCACAGGCAGAGAAAGATTCTACATAACCGTAGTCCATAAGTATTTCATTTAAGCAAAAACTGTCTTCACGTATTTTCAGCATTTCGCTTGATGAATTATTTCTTATATTACCTGCATTGCTGTAGTGTAATTTTGCAAAAAATCGTTCGTTACTAAATTTTCGAACAAATAAATAAATTCTGCTTTGCGTTGAAAATAGCAGCCCTATCAATGTCCAGTACTATCGAAACAGATTACTGTTGGCATTCGGCTAAACTCTAAACTAGCTTCGACATTGATGTGCTATACTGTATACTGCTTTACATGCGCTGTGTCCTTTGTTTGCATTATTTAGTCCAATTAATGAATAAACAATATATTCAGGCTCATGTTTGTTTAAAACACGATTTGGGTATTACGTAATTTGCAACAAATTCGTTTTATAATATGAAGTGGTTATGGTGTACCTATGAGTTGATATTATGTAATTTGAAAGTTGTTAAAAAAATAATAGTCAATTTTTGATAATATTATAGCTGAAAACTAGCACAGTCAGAAATAAGTAAAAAAGGTTAAAATATAATATTACAATGTTTCTTGCAATGAATCTGAAAATAAAAACGTACATTTCATTCGGTTTAAAAAATGGAAGAATATATTTTTTATCAAAATAATATTCTTGCATATTGTGTCAGGAATAATTATAATCCAGATGCTTTTGTCCTCAAACGGAATCATGTATATCATATTATTATGTACCTATGTATACCTTTGCTTTATTCTTTTTAATAGATTTTAGAAAATATCAGGAATAAACAACTATATTTTAAAGTCAGGCAGGATATTTGCAATTGCAGTATAGAGCAAAATATAACTAAATGGTTTTTACAAATATTAATAGGTATCTATCGAATATTTTAGGTAAAAAACTATAAAGGTACGCTACGTAAATGTTATTTTCATGTTATAGAGTTACTTTCACCATAAGAATGTCAAGTCTTTGATATTGTATTCCTATGTGTCTAATTCCAATCCTCACTGCATTTAATTGCTTATGAAATGAGAATAAGAATGAGCATGGAAGTATTAGTATGATTATACAATACGTGCGGTTTATTTCCTTTATCAAAAACTATAAATATAAGTGTCGCGTGCAATTATTAAAACACGTAATAATTTGATTTATATTTCTCGCCTAGAAAGATTAACATGCGATATTAAGTAATGAAATTAAAACAGTATAATATAAGTTCTTGGATTAAGACGTTTCGAATTTATATGTTTTAAACACGAAGTTGGTGTTTTGTGTGCATTAAAATTATTTTTTTTATCATTTTAACTTTTATAACATACAAAAATGAGTATTTTTATTAAATGCTATATTATATCCAACTCATAGAGAGCATAAAAACCATTTAAAAGTTATTTGCTAGGGCTTTCTCTCTTGCTATTAAAATGTTAACAGGATTCTCTTTTCGGATAAAATATATAAAATAAAATGAATACTTGATAACATTTACAGTATATAAAGTGTGTGATTGGCAAGAAAATGTCAACAAATCTGTTTTCTGAGCTCGCAAGGATCAGACAGTAAATAGATTAGAGGAAGCACGAGTCGGTAATGAGATCTTTTAATGTGAAATACTTCTTCGTTCTTTGAACGAATAAAGGTAAATTTCTCGGTAAAGTTGTATAAAGTATAATAGTTTTATGCTCTTTAGGATGAAAGAGTAGTAAGGTATGTATGTAATATTAATTAATAATTTATCAACTAAACCACAAATAAATAGGATGTCTTAATTTGTGCATCGATATCAAGCTTAATCATTTATTTATAGCAATTAAAACATTAATATAGTATTTCTAAAAAAAGTCTAGATGATCATTTAGACTTCTTTTTAGAAACACTTAGAATTGTCTTTACATGATTAAAATTCGAAATTACACATAAACATACATATAAAACATTTCCAAACAGATGGTCAACCATGGGAAAACCCAAGGAAAACCTGTTTAGAAATCCGGATAGCAGCAGTAATATCTACAGACTAAAAAACCGGCATGAATATGTATGTCTTTTCAAATCATGTCAATTTTACATTTTAATTCATATCACACAATTTTTAAACAACTCCACGCTCAAACATATCACAAAATCCCCATTCCAGTGTACTTTCCTTTAAATATAAAGCTATATACACGAAGCATGCATTTCAAGCGATTAATTAATCGAAGCAACGTGCCCACATGGTGTGCACACGTCAATTGATCTACCATTTGCATATTGGTCATGTAGGACGGAATAAATCTACGACACGGTTGAAGGTAAATACATCAACCTGTATTAAAGTTTGAATGGGTAATGAGGTAGTTACACACGAGATGATGATATTAGACAATGGATCTTGTGTTGAATTAAGAAAAAATAATTTAGATATGTAGGACGAAATAAAATTTATATTGTGTGTTTATTGGTAAGTTTGTTATTTTATCTGATAAGTGTATAATGGGTATAATATTTATTTACATAAATTAAATCATCTATAAGTCGTTAGTTCATACGCATATTTTAGTGCAAAGCTGCTTCTGAAAATGAATCCTACTAATATTATAAATGGGAAAGTTTGTGGGGATGTGTGTGTGTGTGTGTGTGTGTGTTTGTTACTCTTTCATGCAAATTCTACTGAACCGATTACAATTAAATTTAGCACACATATAGAGGGTAACTTGGATTAGCACATAGGATAGGTTTTATCCCGGAAATCCCACGGGAACGGGAACTATGCGGGTTTTCCTTCGAAACGCGGGCGAAGCCGCGGGCTCAAATCTAGTATGATCTAAAGCAGGAATCGAACCTACTAGCGATTTGTAATCGAACATGCTAACCACTAAAGCAACATTTAGTTTACTTCATATTATTGTATTCACATAGTATTCAATAAGAAAATATTTCATACTTCAACATATTTTTATCATTAACATTTAATAAAAACATAGCTCTACTAATGTAGAGATCAAAATATCAAATAGTAGTTTACGAACGTTGTGAAGATGAATTTCTATTAGTCTAAACATAACCTGGATACGTATTTAAGCAATAAACAGTATTGCAGTTATAGGCGACTGGGGAAATACGTTTGAGCTAATAGTTATCCAACATTGAAGCTGAGCTGACTTGATACATAATCATTTTAACATGCAATACCATTATAAGCTGTTATGTCTTTAATATTATATTCCTGTTAGTCTTAGCATGATGATAATATATAGCCTATAGCCTTCCTCGATAAATGGGCTATCTAATACCGAAAGAATTTTTCAAATCGGACCAGTAGTTCTTGAGATTAGCGCGTTCAAACAAACAAACAAACAAACTCTTCAGCTTTATAATATTATATTATAGTATAGATTTCTCCTAATTACTGTTTCTTCTATTTTTTATTGAACTTAAATTATTTCGATGCTAAGTTTTACGTTTCGTTTAAAAGTTTATAGCTCATTTTATACCCAATCATATCATTATACAATTAATAATTTAATTACTGCCATTAATGAAAACTCGATAACTAACTTAATAAAAGCATAATCAAATTAAACGGTTATTCTACGTAAAGGCTGACCCGAAACTGATTAATTCTGATCACAAACGTAATAAACACTATGCACGTAAAAGGGATATAAAACTTTGGCAAAGTTTCGGGTGCGAAGTTGCGGCTTATTATTACTTCATCACATAAAAGACGTGAAGGTAGAACTGTGTACTTACGTATTATATTATGTGTTATGTAGCAATATACTATATTTATTTAGTATGTTCATTGTGGCGATAATATATTGTGAAGAAAACTTCTCTATATTGGTTGTACGCCATTGTTAACAAAACAAACAATAGTTAATTGTTACAAACCTTAGTGCGATTGATTTTGGGGAAAATTAATAATAAATGCTGTACAAGTATTGACATTTAAAATTACATTTAGAACAGTTTGAGATTTATCCATGGAAGTATAAGAGCTACCGTTAAGAAACTACTTGACATACCTATGAGTAGATACGAATGTAATTTGTAATAATGTTTGTGATAAAGAAATATTAATTTGATGTTTATTAATTATACTTCAAGTTGGTGTACAACAGTTAAAGTCTACCATAATTAAAACTTTCACATTCAAAAATATTAGGCTATTTATTCCGAGTAACTGATACAAATAGGATCAATATTTTCGTTACCAAGTACCTAGGTAAATATTAAATTATCTCTGAAAAGAGTTTTTCAAAAAGAACTCTTAGTAGCCGTGAAAGGGATACGATCATAATCATTAAAAATATATATTAGTTTGAGTAAAAAGCACGAAGATTATTATGTTTATTGAATTACTAGCGGTCCGCCCCGGCTTCGCCCGTGGTACATGTTTACGTTTTCTCTACATAAGAACCATCCTCGTACTTCAAGGAATATAATAAAAAAAGAATTATCGAAATCAGTTCAGCCGTTCTCGAGTTATGCGCTTACCAACACATTTTGCGATTCATTTTTATATATAAGATTTTAAGCGATTATAGATCAATCTGTGTGCTTTTAAACTTCTTTAGGCGCGTTGACAGTAAAATTTCAATGTGGCATCACGTAATGGACATAAGGCGTAAATTTTGGAATAATCTTGCCAATGAAGTTTCACTTCTGACACGTCTGCTCGGCACACACGCACTTTTTTATTGCAAATATAATTATTGCAACACATGTAAAGAGGAACGAAGTAAAGTTTGAATAAAATTAAAGGATTAAAATAAGAACTCAGGCGTCGTAGTAAAGGCGGATATTCTGTAAGAAACAGAAATGTCAATTCATTTAATACAAGTGCAAATTACACATTCAAAACTGTTGAGTTCCCGCGGTTTTCGAGGCATTTCCAAAAAGCTCCAGCTCAGATTTACGTCGGAACCAAGTTGATTTAACTAGGTCTTCAGATAGAGATAAACAGGGTTACTTGTAAAACACCAGCAACCTCGCAGGACAAGTAAGTACATCATAAGTAACAACATTGGTTCTACGACTTTTGGCATAACGCAATAAATTATTTTTAAATGATTTTTTAAACTTTTATTGTACTCTCCTAACATTCGTAAGTCTATGTTCTATTCATTATCGGATGGACGACGCGACGCCCCCTTCCCCCTCTCGTTCGCTTTTTGTTAACGTAATTTTTGGGAGACGTAGAGTTTATAATATTCAAACGGAAAATTAAAATATGAATATTTATTTTTGTATGAAAATAAAATCTAACAAATTATCAAAAGTCGTAGAACAAATGTTGTTGCTTATGATGTTAGCTATCTTGTCCTGCGAGGTTGCCGGTGTTTTACAAGTAACCCTGTATATTTTATTCATTTAAATTATGTTTTATATAACATTCTTGCCATGGTTAAAATTTGTATGACGTTTTGTTTTTTAAGCTATTGCATAGCTTCTATCGCGGGCCTTGAGCGCGGGGACCGAATCGAGAAATTCCGTAACGAAAAAACCTCACGCTCCCCACTCCGACGGGCACGGAGGTGTGGCTTGAAGGCATAGATGCAATAGCTTTACCGCGGCAGTCCCCGAGTGCCACACGTCGTTTTTTTAGTTAATTTGTAGTTCAGTTTCTGTTGTACTAAACATTTTATTTCAAAATTCTGGAAGTTCACTGCTGGCCGCTATGTGTATTTTGTCCTTTTGATGATATTTCTGTATGGCTCTTAAAAAAACCTTTCTAAAAAGTATGACTTTGTAGTTATTTTCTCATAAAAGATCTAATAGCAAAGCACATTCCAATCAAAGAATGTTCTAGAAATCAGATAGCAAAGCTGTATTCTCTGAACATAAACAGCAATCAATTTACAATTCATACGACAATTTCGCAACACATTACCCGTTGTTATTGTAATTACTCCACTTTGTTGAAGCGCTATTAAGTTACAGATAATTATATTCGTGAACGTACCACTTTCAGTTATGATTGTTCAATTGAATTGCTAATAACACTTTGATTTTGGTTCGACAATTTGATATATTGGCGGAAGGAATGTCTAGAGGATTTGGTATAATTTAATGAGTGTTTGATAAGTTTCGTAGATATGAAATAAACTTTTATACATACAGAGTTGTGCTTAAAGTCAAAATTTAGAGCCTTTATGTCAATGTCCGAGTAAACTGCGTTAGATAAATATAAGATATAAGCTTCTTGGATAAATATAATGCCATCTCGAGTCTTTACAAACAAAAGAAAGAGAAAAGGGGATCACAATATTATTGTTCTCTAGATTGTTCTCTAACTTGATAATGAGATATCAAGCTCTTAGTGTATTGTACTGTAGACTATATTTTAACCATTTCTCGTATTACCTTTCATCACATTTATGAAATTCGTAAACACATCGTTAAATAAACCCAATACGCTTTAAAATACAGATGTTGATGGATTTCATTGGTGATTCACAAAATTAACAAAGAGAAAACTTTAATTACACCCACAATTTACCGACCACAATAAATTGCATGAATTGTGGCTTATTCGTGCGAACAGCTCATTTTAAGTACATTTAAACTTATCAAAAATAAATACAGTGTCCATGATATTTTTCAATGCAGGATGAAGTCGTGGTTGTGATTTACATAAAGTAGGTGCAGCGTCGAGAGCAATCCCGCCGCAACCGCTCCGATATCCACAAAATGCAGTCCAATTTTAGTTGGAAATCGCAGGATTAACGCTCAGGAGCGAACCAATAATGAAGTGGGTACATAATGCATTGATTTGTTGGAGCAACTGACCCGCGTTGTGATAGGATTCCATGTTTTAGGATGCATCTATACTAAAATTATAAAGCTGAAGAGTTTGTTTGTTTGTTTGAACGCGCTAATCTCAGGAACTACTGGTCTGATTTGCAAAATTCTTTCGGTGTTAGATAGCCCATTTATCGAGGAAGGCTATTAGGCTATATAAATATCAATAAAAAATTTTTATTTTTTTATTTTATTTTTTATATCATTACGCAAAGACCAACAGGAGCGGAGCCATGCGGGTGAACCCGCGAAGAGCAGCTAGTATAAAATAACATTAAAGACAATGTTTGTCATAATATAATTATTTACCACAATCCTACATGCTTATACGTACAGGCTACAATCTATGGTAATATCAATAATATTATGCATATAGGTTGCTTGTTTTAAATGGATATGATATAGCGTAGCACCGTAAATATTGTTCCAAAGGTTTACATGCTTAGAGCGTCGGGATTCTAATATTACTTTACTTATGAGATCCAGGTTTGTTTCATTCGTGTCAAAAAAGAAAAGTTTAAAAATAAATTCATTTGTTCTTTCATAAAGATACATTTTGACTCTCCTTCACACTAATATAATAAATTGATAATACGACTCCAGTTTATGCGAATAACTAGCACAAGATAAGTTGGTAAAAAAATATAATATCTATTACAAGGAATTGAACATTTTTTCAATCCCGAGTATCCCAATATTTCCAATAGATATAGAGACAAATTCGTGGCTCCATTTAATTCCATATTTTCTTTGGATATAGGCATTCATCTCTACGAATAAATCATAACAAAAAGAATGAATAAATATAACATAAATAACATACAGGTAAAGTGGAAAACTAATATTTTTATACCAAGTAAAACCTACATCCAAGGAATCGTTATCCTAAGCTAATGTTCAAAAGGCAAAATAATTTTATAACATTTAGAGCATTCAAGATTTAATTCATACTTGTAAATGAAGGGAAATTAAAAGCAAACGGAATTCTCGTTATGCCAAAGATGTAAATGGAATCGCTTTAACATCAATAAACTGTAGGTCAGAATGTCTGTATTTAAATGTTATTTTCTCAATTTAAATATAAGAGAAAAGATACCTCATACTGTATGTATTATTTACTAGCTTTTCGCTTGAGGCAATGATCACGATCGCATACAAATTTACCTCTTTTTGAAGGTTATTTTCCGTAAAAATGTGATCACATTTTGTACCAACCTGTACTAAGGAGATTTTGTGCAATTTATATAAGAAAGTATAATTTATTTATTTATATAAATAAATTATATATATAATAAAGGAAAAGATTTAATCGTAATATTTATTCTTTAAAATATATTCAGCTATTGTTACTTTCGCAGGTTTGATAGTACAAAAAAAATGGTTGCCTGTAAAGTCGGTTTTACGGGCGAAGATTTTACGTGACAACGTCTTTTTCTCGGTAGAATATTTATGTGCTGCGCGCGCGGCAGACCGATCATAGTTGAGTGGGAGAGAGACGCAAGGCATTCGGCGGGCCTCTCTCTCGTTCGGTGACTCATCGTAACGTTACCGAGCGTTACACTTTTTCATAAGTGACTCCCAGCCGCAACCTAATTTAAGACGTTGTCACGTCAAAAAAAAAACATAAAAATTATCATCAATTAAAACCCCCAATTTGTGGATAGAATTTAAATAAAATAATGAGAAAAATAAGTCGACCAGATACAATATAATATATTTAATTTCCTTCTAGCTATAAAGCAAGTGGTTTTACAAAATATAATGGAAAACCAGCAAAAATTCAATTTAGAATTATACCACGGCTAACCTTAAAACGTAACAAAGCTCGGAGCTCTTAAAGAGGTTTTACATGTCGGCAGCCACGTTCAGATCTTTCGCGAATTCTTTAAAAATTACGCTTCCAATGTGCTCGTGAGTTTTCTCAAGTGGAGATATTTCAGCGGAATGCCTGTAATGTACTATTTCCCTACATGTGTACCATTTTGAGCACTTTACGAACTGAGGTTTTGACGAATGTGGTAAAGAATTAAGAAATTATGTTCAAAAAATCTATATAGAGCTGCCAAATTTTAATTCGGTTATTTCTTATAGAATACTTTGAAAAATGTGTTATGAAGTTTGTTTTTATAATAATTCTGAGTTATAGATTTATCTTAATAAACTAATATTATAAGTGTAAATAAATAATATGTAGTAAATGTGTATATGTAGGTAATTGATAAAACAGTATAGGTAAATAAATGCAATTAGTACAAACAACTTCATTGGCCCTCTACACGATGGGCAGCGTTGGCCCAACAAATGATCATTGATGTTTTGGGCCATTAAGGCGATTATGGATAAACACCTACAATGACGATCGGCCATAGTTATTCAGGCCCTCTTCACTATCGTGATTGCCTCTACTCGCCCAAGGCTGCCCATTGCGAAGGACCCATCATTTAATTACATTACGATCACAACGTTGGCGCTTCACATTCATGTATCATCTATAATCACGTTCGTCAGAAAAATGGCCGACAAAAAGGAACCAGGGCAAATTTCATATGTTCCATAACAATTATCATGGAATGGCTGCATGGATGAGGGTTTTTGCTGCTGTAATATTTTATGGGGTGCCCACTCGTTTAAGTCGGGTGGTATAATTTACGAGCGAATACCAATTATTAGATTATATTTATTTAAAAACATAACAATCACTTTTTACTAAGGTAGCATGTCATTATTCTTTTTGAAGACGAGAAAGAGGCATCGCTCATGCCAAAATTATGCACATTAAAGTTGTATGCAATTATAAGACTTTAAAAGTTTGGTCCTTGTCTTGAATGTTTTCATACTGCTTCATTGGTTAGTAAACCAACGCAGCAAAAAAAGCAGTAGGAATATGTCTCAATTTTTATTTGTTTATTTCTTTCAGTAACGACTCTTACATGAGTCCTATTATTACATGTCTCCAGATAAAATATATTATATCAGATACATTATTATATTTTTACATGACAAAAGCAATGATAAAGGCGTAATATGCAATAGCATCACGATTCATGGAAGTTAAACTCTAAAAACGAGTTCGTGATGCATATCTCGCTATCAATAATTTATTAGCTCCATCAATAGTTTCAGCTCAGAGTCTAGGCTTTTTATCAAACGGTATCGTTTTATCATTTAATGTTAAGCAAACAACCCTACGATGACTATAATGTTCGCTATTCGCTTATAACCTAACCCAGCACACATCAAGTCCGCTCGCCAACTGCTCTCAATGTTATTATTATCCTTACACACGCATTACGTCATCGCTAAATGCGCTTTGAACTGCACTCCGAGCCCGATGAAAGGAATTATAAAAGACCCAGCCTTCGCTATTTCATTACTTTTGTTTGCAGTGCACTTTCGTTTTACGTCTGGCTTGTATTGAGCGGATCTATTCAGATTGTAGACACCTTTTTCCTGGTCTATTCATAGTTTTGATAGACGTTTGTCAAAAATGGCGGCGGTTTTGTTGCTTTGGTGTAAAAATAGAAGAGAAAGTGACCGCTTATGACCGCAATGTTATTAGATTGCAAAGAAATTAATGTATTCACGAACTGGTAAGTTCACACAGAGCGCGGATCCTCGCGAAGCATTTTTCCGTGTTTTACACGTGGACGTGGCTTTGTCATGGAAAGCGCCTGTGCGAACCAGCCTTATAACGACCATGAACAACGGACTTAATTTATATTTGAAAAAAATATTTAGTTAGGTCTTTATTTAATAATTGTTGATTAGATTCATGAAAATGTTTCTACTTCTTTTATAACGACTCTCTTCTAATTAACATATTAGGTACATCTTCAAATGAGTTTCCATTATTAGTTTAACACAAATTTTAGTTAAATAAATAAATGTAGCAAAACCCATTTTAAATATGAGTAGGTATGTTTGTGTATTTTTTATTGTGTTTCATTTAATTTCATTTATGAATGTGTTTACATTTTATAATTAAATTCGCGGTTACTCTAGGTTGCTTAGATAATATATTTTAGACTACGTTATGAGACTTCATAATGATATAGTCTCCTCGTACATTCATTTGATAATTTCAAATTCATGTCTGGCTATAACTATAACTTACCTTAATAAATAAATAAAACATTGAACATGTTGTTTTTGAATGAGCGTGACGAAATTATTTTAATTTTGTAGTTGGCATATGCAATTTTTTTTTTTACAAAATTAGTAGGGCCTGGCGATATTCTCCAATGAACGTTACTCGAATGACAAACTCCAATTAAATATAAATTGTTAGATATTACGACGTTTTCACCTCAACTGGAGTGTGTTTGTGTGTAACGTATCTTGGTAAATAAAATATATAGCCTTGAAAAACATAACCCTCCTTCTGTCGTCGGGTACCTACCTACTATGAGCCCAGCAGAATATCTGGGGTGCTGTCGATGCCTCGTCTAAATTCCCCGGTATCGGATTTCCGACCCAACCGCTAAGAGGGTTAAAATATATTGTAGCTATGTTTACAAACACTATTATTGTACTGTGTACAACATAATAACATATTATTATTATGTGAAGTGAACCATCCTTGATAAAACTGGCTATATGCTCATATTATTATGTACGAGTAAATAAATCACTTGTTGCTTTTAAAAAAATTGTCCTACAATGGCATAAAAGGCAATCTTTTCCGTTGGTTTTCTTCATATTTACAAAATCGTGTCCAGGTGGTAGTAATGAACGGTTTTACATCTTCTCCAGT
>CAJQZM010020688.1:0-12151 GCA_907164665.1 Colias nastes | reverse complement strand
CTTGTGAATAAATCATTACGTGTTTGTTTGCGCTGTGGGTGGTCTACTTATCGTATAAATATATATTTAAGATGTTGTTGTGATACAGTGATCATTGTGTGTAGTGACCTTGCTGTGATGTTAGATTCGTCGAGTGAAGACGAGAATACAGAAATGCCAGAATTAGGTAGCATTGAAACTGTACTTAAAAAGGAATTACATACTTGCTTACCGCACTAAAAAAAGAATAAATGTGGGTGAAAATCCTCTAAATTGGTGGAGTGTTCATCGAGATGAATTTAAGGTATTATCGCCGATAGTACGAAGATTTTTATCCTCTCCACCGGGCAGTGTTCCTAGCGAACAATTATTTAGTAGCGCGGGTTTAATTTACGAACATCTGCGTAATTGCCTTGAATCAGAAAAGGCGGCAATACTACTGTTTATTAAGTATAATGCTCCTATTTTTAATTTTACTTACTAATATAAGAACCAGTAAGCGTTGAACATAAAAATAAGTACTTCTGTTTGATTTGATTACAATAAAAATGTTAATAATTAAGTTACCATTGTTTTAATTCTTCATTAATAGACTTTATTTACATAATATATTGAACATCCGCATCCGCATCCGCATCCGCGGATGTCGGCCTTCAAAACTCCGCATCCGCATTCGCATCCGCGGATGTGAAAAAATCAGCATCCGCAACATCCCTAGTACTAGATCAAACATTTTTGGTGCTCTTTGTGCTAAAAGAAAGGTTTATGTAGTTTATCTAAGATTATATAAAAAACGGACATCATACCAGAATCCACAGCGTATGATCGTTAAAAGTGGTTATCATTAAAATTAAAACTAGATTAAAAAAGCGGAATGTAAGTTATTCAAATATTATGAACTGAGCAGTTTGAAAAGTTGTCCTCAGATTCAAAACTGGGTTGGTTGGTATTTTATAGTGCATATCTCATGAATATATGCCTGCTTACGTTTATAGAGTTCATCAGAAAACTAGTTTGACAGTAATGATCTACTTAATAGTAAGTGGTTGTAATTAAGTTAGAATTTTTGTATAAAATGAGGCGGTAAGATGAAAACTTTGCTATGTAATGATGATGAAGCGACTGTGATAGAAAATTTCCTTGAATTTCATAAACGGTATGTTTTAATACGTTCTGATTGATAATGATAATCAATTTTCTGCAATTGCATGTTATTTTCTTAACTAGGTATTCATTAAATGTTGAGTTCAATATTTAAAATATCTTGATGCATATTCACAAGTATTTTTGGCATAGATTTTTCGTTGGTTTAATAAAATAAAATATTTAAATATAATAAAATATAATAAATATCGGAACAGATTTTTCGTTTTTTAATTTTTAATGTTTAAAAATTCTTATTTTTAATGAAATCGTATCCACATTATGTCATCGACATGTTGATTAGAGTCCACATTGGGGGCGCGGGAAGAGAGCGTGAAATTGTCTGCTCACTTCTGTAAATATAATTTAGGCGACAAAAGGACTACACATAAATGATATACTCAGGGTCGCGCAGCAAGTGCGTGTCGCATTTCTCGTTACGAGAACTACACCTATTTTATTGCACCCTTTCTGTAACTTTGTAATTTGTTCTATGTGTGACTTTTACGAAAAAATGCTCAATTACTGTTTATTTTTAATATGACAATGGTGATTTTAAATATGAAACAGATTTGTCATGACAATTTTTAACTCTCTTGTAAGTTCGAAGTTCCGTGGATCTTTCAGAAAAGAAGAAGCAAGTGCGTGCCGCTTTCTCTCTCTTTACGCGAGAACTACACCTACTTTATAACTTCCATCTTTTCTGTAACTTTGTAATTGGTTCTATGTGTGACTTTTACGAAAAAATACTTAATTACTGTTATATAATATGATAACGGTTCTTTTAAATATAGAACAATTTAGAAATTACAAGTTTCAGCTCTATAACTTAGCACGCAACAACTTCGTTCAGGAATCTATCAGAAAAATGAGAAGAATCTATCATACTTATTTTGTATATAAACATAAAGTTAATACTATCAATATAAAGTTCCATAAACAGACTATAAAGAGAGGAATAATTTAATTAAATGCATCCTCTAAAATTAAAACACGAATAAAGCAAAATTAATTTCCTAACACGCTCGAACGGCAGTTTATTGTCCACATTATTGTATTAATGCACCAGATTGTGACTAATGGAATCACAGAACAAATAAAATTAAAATGTAAATAGTGTAACAGTGAAATGCTAATAATAAATTTCTCCATTTTAATAACTGTAACTGCGAGGGGAGCTTCTGGCCTGTTAAGTCAATATAACACTTCCATTACTCCAAATTAAATTCCTCGGGGAACGAGATGAAGTTTTTATTCTGCTCAGACAAAGATCTGTAAGGAATTGTTACTGTGATACATTTTTCATTTTTATAATACATATGGGCACAATGTATTAATTCTACTATTTTTGCTCATTTGCTTCTCAGTCCTATAAGTCTTATGATCGTTAAAATCGCTATGCATATTGGCAAATAATGTAATATTTTAAAATCGCATTACGTCAAAAAGAAGCAAAATTAAAATTGCTAATCTGAATGATGCATTTTATACGCAGATGACAATTTGTCGCTAACAAAGACGTGGCTTAAAATTTCAATAAGCTTTTAACAGATTGCAAGTGTGCAGCGCGGGTGTGATGGGTATTAATATTTTACGGTATTAATCATTATAATCCTTCTAGCAAACAAGTCGCCCTCGGGAGCGCGTAGAATATAATGAAGTTGTCATTTTTTAGGCTGCACAAGGGAGGCTGGAGGAAATCCAAATTGAATCATGCGGCGAGGGAATTGTGCTATTATGTTATTAAACTGAGGAGGGCAGGACCCCGTGCCAGTTATTTTTTGTGAGGAGGGCGTCGAGAAGACAGTTAACAGTTTTCACAATGGAATTATGATATAATTTGACACAACAAAGGCGTTTTAGCGCGAAGACTGTATGAGGATAAATCAATTTGTTAGCTCGAGTTTGTACGTACTGGCCTGTTCATAATTTACTGTTTTATCGATATTGTAAATAAAAGTGTTTCTAAATAAAATAATTTTATTCAATTTTTGTTTTTGCAATGAGTTTTAATGATTTATATATAATTAAGAGAAATATATAACTATTTATACGATCAATTGCTTCAAAGTGATGGGAAAATTTATTAAAATGCATTGAACGCGTATTACCTAATGACGATCCAAGGATAATTTTCAATTGATGTGGTGTAGAAAAAGAGCTTTAAGCTCAAAAAAAAAATACGCACTTATACGGTAAATTTTTAAAATAAGTGGATACCTCAATTATTCAACAATATAAAAAGTACTGATCAAATGTTTAAATGTATCATATAAGAGCTAAATAAATAAATGTATCTCGTAATTACTTATGCGTATTATCGAATTTTATATCACACTCGAAAGAGCTAAGAGTGAAATGAAAGCTTTTATCCATATGTTAGAGTGAGTACTTACAGCGGCTTATTGTCACCCCCGCTGGAGAATTTGATAAAGCGTGTGCGAATATTAACAAAAGGAATATCTTGTTAAATTGATATTGCCCCGGCTTGCATGCAAAATTGAACTCTATTAATGTATTTTTCACTGACACGAGAATTATAATTGATTGTATTTAAGGAGAACGTTACGACAATACAATGAAACGGGCGTGAAATTGTCTCCGTTGGAAAATGTATAATTCAAAGGGGAAGATTAAAATATTATCCATGTTAAGTAAATATTCAAATGAATATTTTCCGTGTTAGGCAACAATAGGCGCTATGAAGGGGAAGGTGGCCGTAATTTGATAGATACCTATCTACAAAACGATGTTTCGCTAGGGACGTCTCCGTTATCATAAATTATAAGCGCGATTTGGGATTGCTTCACAATTAAACGCCTTTTAGAGTGCTCCGCTTTGATAGGATCTCCAAACAAATAAACAAATAAACTCATTTTTAATTAAATTTTGTATTTTTAAGGAAGCTAAAAATACTTTAACTTTTACGTGTATTTTTGGAATAAAGGCTATCATAAATAACTTTTCCTGTAGTATCTTTTGTAAATACTTAAGATTTGTTGTTCGTGTCATACCTGTAATAACTATAAACAGCAATATTAAATTTCATAATTATTTTTTAAGTATTTCAGTTCAGACTGTTGGAATGACGTCTTTTAACTATCTTGTTATTATGTATTATGTCTATGGTAGTTGCTTTACCTAACTATATCCATCTTGTAAGACATTGTGTAACATTTTAAGAAAATTTGATTCCTATATTGTTATTATTTATTATTATGTTTACAAAGAACTAGATTCTAGAATATCAGCTGTACCCGGAGAAGACCGATACCTTGAGACTAAACAAGCAATTCCTTCACCCCATAATATTTTATTGCCAACGTCACGGCAGTATATTAATTCGCAGGCGTGCAATATAATTGATGTAACGAGAGTGAGTGCACTCGGCGACAATGTGTCATGTAAATTATACACTTGCACCCCAGCCTCCTGCCTCCGTTGGGACTCACCTATTGTTATAATAAAATGCCATCTCAGAGCATGAAGCGTACAGTCACGTAGACAAGTGCTTTCATATATGGATATTTTTATGTAGAAGTTTTAGTGTAGTTATGAATTATGATATTACTTTGCTTTTTTATTTTTATTTTTTTATTGTGATTTTAGAAATGATGTTTCAAGCTTTGCATTATGCGACTAAAACGTATTCTTATTGAGACTAGAAATCATTTAATTATCTTATATCTAGTCTAAAAATAAAATAAAAAAACTAAAAAAAGACTAGTAAAAAGCTTTTAAGGTTATTTACATTTTATAATTTTTTTGCGCAAAGTGCGTTTGTTTAAATAAGGTAAAATGGTGTACAAAGTAGGTACCTAAGTATAAACATCCCCGAGATTGATTACAATAAAAAAATACGTTGTTATGAATACATTTTGTCGGCGGGTGTACTTCGCGGGGGTGTAACATGTTTATATGTTTATTTTAATACGCGTGTCGTGCGTATAATACGGAATTTATTACGGCACGACCCTCGGCCGGATTAATGCGATACGGAAGATTTGAATTCAGAGCATTAACTTGGATTGGTAGGTTCAGGGTAGATGGGGGGGCTGCCGGGTAAATAGGTAGCAGTCGACTTGTCATAGTGATAAATGTTTCATATTCAGCGCCTTTGATCGAGCTAATGTAAAAATAATGATTAATTATGCTGTTTTAGTCGATTGATATATTTGGGGATAATAGCATAATCCGAGCGGGCCTCTTATTGGTTATTGTTTAATATTTGATTCATTTGTTGATGTTATTTTTGTGTATTCTTACAGGTTCCTTATTTCTGATTTGATATTCATGGGAAATCGGTAGAATTTACTCTACAACAAAAAATTAATAGTTTACAATATATTCAACATTCCAAACATTCATAAGTAAATGAAATTGTATGATTAGTAAGTAGTAACTTATCTACTTATGCACACAAATCCATAGCTCTAATTCTATACAACAACATACCTAATGAAAAATAGTATGTATAATACTATTTGGTGGGTTAAAAAAAAGTTGCAAATATGCCAGCGGACATCCATTTTGATAAACAATACCTATTCAAACTAGTTAAGATCGTCTGATCTTGTTTAAGGATTGATCTCTACGGATGTGCAATGATTTATAACGACTAATAACAAGAAAAACTGGTTGTAATCTATTTTCATGCGTACACAAATCGGTTGAACAGAAAACCATAAAACACCGCACACAAAGAATCTTTATGTAAACATAACAAACATAAAAAGCGTTATATCTGTTGTTTTAACTCATTTCGAGAGTCATTAATCAGAAGCATTGCATGTATTGTATTGAAGCAGACGGCAACTATGATTAGATTTTATTACTAAGTACACTGTTCACAGGGATTCTATGAAAAGCTGTGATATGTATAAAGAGTTCAATAAAAAGAACAATTAAGGCTTCTATACCGAAAGGCAAATTGAATTAACACCTTTTATTTTCCCGCTCGATCCATTGGAGTTTAAGTAATATTAATGTACCAGAAACAAATTAAATTACAAGGAGTGCGTCGTAAATAGTGGTATTAAACTCATTATCTATAGAAATGGGCTCCTCAGCTGGATTAGTAAGAAATTTCACCTACGTCCCACTTCTTTTGTTTAATAATATCACATTATGATAGGGACATGGCGTGTAAAGTAGTTAGTTAAAATAATAACTATTATTTGCCATTCCAGAATTCTTATTGATTCAAATAGTTTATGAGTAGGCATTAAGTACCTACTTGGTTCGACCAATTCGGTTGGTTCGGCAGTAGGTAATCAAGATTATTAAATTAATTATTTATCATATTTCTCATGACATTAAATTTTTGGTTATAAAGAACTGTAAATGGAGATATAGGTGACATTGTATCTTTTTTACTAGGAAATTGCTCCTTAAAAGTATCTTCACAAAAAGCACGCACAAAGAAAGTTTGTAATGCCCGATCATTAGGTATATACTTAGAACATATATAAATCACCGTGTAAAAATTGTAAAAATGTTGTTAAAAATAAAATTTAATTTCGTCGTTATAACTTGCGCAAATATCCGTAAATCGTTCGGTGTTGCAAATTTGTTTCCTTACGGGATTTTTCTAATCTTCTTTAGCATCGTTTATATTGATTATGGCGCTGCTCCTCCCTAATTTATATTCAGTTTGTGTTCTTTCATCACGTTCTGTGCTTAATATCGCAATTTGTACCGTAGTTGGCGTAAACCGAGGGGACCTGTCACTTGGCTTCTGGACATTTCGTCTTTCTCTTGTAACCTTTTTATTGCCTTTTCACACATAAACAACCAAACTTTACGATGGTTTTACAACGTCTACACTGTGAATGACGAAAATCTAAATGATAAATTGTAATACGATTCTGTCAAACGATTCTGTTCAATTCAAACGTTCCGTCCATATTGCAGATAAAAAATTGCATCGAACAAAACGCATTTATATGCATAAATGTATCGTAACGTTCTAAATTCTCAAATCGAAACAGATCGCTGAAAAACTATGGCGCCGCCGATCAATTAGTTCCGAGTAATAAACAAAGCAAATATGTCCGTTATGAAGGGAATCCGACTGCTGAACTTCTTTTGATGCATCAATCAAAATCATACAGATAATGAAATCATCATTTGGGTGGCCATAGAGAGGTCCATTCTGAGAAATTTAGTTCGAGACCCATGTGCACGGCCATTATCACATTCTTGATTTATTAATTAGTCGTTAGATAGGTGCAGATCAGAAATCGTGGCTTATACCTTTTTAGAAAGCAAAACATGACATTCACGTTATCCACTATGAATATATTGCCCAAGTATGCATACATATTATCGAATTATTACTATAAAAATTTTTCTTATCAAAATTTTCCAAATAAAATTTTAATGCATCGAACAACATAAATTCAGCGTTTTAATTTATTGCTAAAGATACGGTGTGATGTCAGCAATATACGGGTTTAATGTTATAGCGTATTTTAAATGGATGTTTAAGAGATCTATAAAAAAATCCATTAACACGAATGTATTTGTAATTATGACACCTGCGTTATTTGCAACAAATTAATAAAATTAATATTTTTTAAAACCGTTTCCGTTTCAAGAGTGCATTAGATACTAATATGAAAGTATTTTTCTTGATTTCAATCTGTGTAACTATAAATTGTCGAGAAGGTATATAATTGGTATTTTAGTGAAGCTTAGTATATTTTCCTTATAAATAATTCAACATTTCAATATTGTAGATAATTTAGAATATGAAGATTTACGAAAACATTACGGATTAAGTTTTTATAATAGATGTGGGGATTACGTGAAGACTTTTAAATGTATGACTGCATGTAAAAGTGTCGGTTACAAAATATTCCGTTTAAGCTACACCTGCAAATGCAGTTGCCACGAAATGAAGACTTCAACTATATTGCCTTTCTTTATGTGGCGAACAAATGGGACCACGAGAAAGATACCCAAAACGTATGGACCTCAGTTATACCAGGTTGTCGGAACTCTATTCCCGCCTGAAAGTCTGTCATCCAATGAGGATATGACCACCCATGGTTCAGGAAACTCAACAGATAAGGGGCTAAATGATACAGATGTTACTCGAGATGATGGTTTATCTACAACTCCACTCGATGGAGATAAAAATGGAAACGGTACGGATTCTGGAAATGCCACAACAATTGCAAGTGATAAAACATAAATAACTTCTTAATGTAATAAAATATTTGAAAAATATTATTTAATTTTTTTTTTGCCATTCTTATATTATAAAAAGCTTTTACCTAACTCTTTTGAGTTAGGTAAAAGCTTTTGCTTTAATTCAAAGTTTTGATAGGTTGCTTTTTATCTCTGTTTAGATATAATTTGTTTGATATACCTATTAGTTAATACGTATATCTTATTCAAATATAATAATTACAATCATACAAAAACTATAAAGGTCACTATCACACTTGGAAAACCTTTGTGTACTAATCGTGTAATCGTGTAATCGTGTATCAATAAAGGACATTACAATAAAAATGGCTTTCAATTAATTATAATTAATTATGGTTTCTTGTAAAAACCGTTTTATCTCTACAACCACTATCTCTTCTTTTTACTTCATACCAAAACTTCATATTTTTATATCAATAATCAAGTGCTTTAAATGAAGGTGCATTTCATATTTTATAGCTCATTAATTGAAATTACAAATTTTAATGAAGAGGCAATAAAGTTTATCGCTCATTTTGATAGTGTAATAATGATTACTTATTTGTGGGATTATATTAAATGAATGACACCTTGCAAAACTTAAACTCGAAACAACTAAAATTGGCAAGGAATAATGGAATTATGTTTATTTCTTTTTCTGATATTACAACCCATTTCATTGTGTGTGTATGATAGTACTATAGGTGAGATTCGTTTGAATACATAAATTAAGATGTTATTATTTTATTAAACGAAGCAATTATAAAAAAAATTCTTTATTTCAGCATTCTCGCCAGATGATTTGGCATTGGTGGAAAAAACGGAGAATGGTATGTAATATGTTGCTATGTTAAATAAAGGCTATAGAAAAAAATAGTATGATTTCCGTAACAATTGTTCATTAATTTTTCCTTTAACGATTAATATTTTTTTGTTTAGGTACAAGGAAGAAGGCAATATTGCGTTATGGATTTCACCGAACGTCAGAATGTAACGATTATGAAAAAGCATATCTTTGCATCCAAAAGTGTTTAGATTTTCATTATGATATAGCTTATGCGGATCGAAATTGTTACTGCACCTGTTACGTTAACAAAGAGAAAGCTAAGTACAGTGCATTTGTACCAGGACAAGAACAGAAATGGAAATTAGGAGCACCAACAACAAAAATACCAATATGGGCACAAAAACAGAAAACCGAAGAAAAAACAGCCGGTACATATCCTGATGTCGGACATAGTGATATTGAAGATTTTCATGGAAATGCAGCAGACAATTTTTCATCAAATAACACTCAAGCTGGAAAAACGAATGCCACACAGGTTTTGATTGGGGGCACTGAGTTAGATAATGTAAAGCTTGATAATAATTCAACTAATACTGATAATTCTTCTATAACAGAAAATGCTATTCCAAATGACCAAAACGCAACTACGAACGCGGATGTCGTTGGGAACGAAACAATAGCATCACAAAATAGCACTGCATAATTTAAAATATTGCTATAAATAAATATTAAACTAAATCATCATCATCATCAATTAAACTAAATATCAGTCTAAAATACACGTTATTTTTTGAATACCATAAATTAAAGACATAAAAAAATCAATAATCACATGTATAACTTAAAATTCAAAATCAAAATTCAAATATTAAAACCGATTAAAATATTTGCAATGTTTTATCATCACTCAGATCTTTTAAGTCAAAGACTATTGAATGCCAACTAACCTCTGATAATGATCAATGATCCTAACTTGATTGTGAACTCTAAAAAAGATTACAAAGAAAGAAGATTGAGAAAATTCTTTCATTAGAATAAACCCACTAATTTTTATACCAATTAGGTATATTTTCGTGAATAAAATCTACAAGCAATATGTGCGCTGAATATTTATCGGTACTTGCTGAAATAATTATCAATATATTATACTTAATGGCAGCATTAGGGAAATAACTTTCCTTCTCATATAATATTAATCTTTATACCTTTCAGAATATTGTATGGAGCCTACAAATATATAAGATGCGTTTAATATGTAAATATGGGCTATTATTGATCGGATACGGATAGGATACAGTTTTTAAATAGTTAAGTTCTAGCAACTATGTATTCCTCTTAAAAAAGCAGTTTCCTGATAAAATTGTTCTCATTCTAATGTATTTTTATAGTGCACAGCTTTTCGTCACGCATTTGGTCCTTTCTCCTAACTAAATTCCCTTCATGTGGAGTCGCAAAACTTTTTATACAATACCCAGGAGGCAGTAAGCGACTGACGGCTATGACGTATCACTGAGATTTTTTTACCAATATAAAGAGAACATAAATATGCTTTTATGTCAATATATCAATTTTGTTTGTCACGTTCGACGTTTTAGACAAACTAAAATACGGACACTTGATATGGGTTTTCCAAACGTATTTTTACATTTTATATCAAATAATAAAAAAGCGACTGCTTCTTACAGGACTTGAATTTGTGTTTATAGTTTTTCTTTCTTCTTTCATTAATTGATTGACTATTGCGATTTCAAATTATTACAAAAGATTCAACCTACCTTACTTTACTTTACCTAACTTTTTCACAAAATTACATCTCAATCGAAATCAACTCTACTTGAGTAGGTAATCAATTAAAAGGTAATTAAAAATAATTTTATTTAAGCTATTTCTAGTATATTGTATTGAATATTGATATCGTTATACTCGTCCATAAATAAAGAGAAGCGTATTACTCAAATTTATGATAACAAATAAAAGATAGTACGGATAAGTCAATATTGGACATGAAAGGAATATCTCGGAATGAGCCGGACGTCGCTTTTCATAGTTTTGGCGCTTTGTCACCGAGATCTGAACTTATAAATCTCGCGATGACCCTCCCTTATTGCAGGCTAAGATACAAAGTCGATAGTAGGTCAGCTGGGATGGGGTGGACGCAATAAAATTTCGATTGTCGATATTCATTAAAGATTGACCCCTCGTTTTTCTAAATTATTTATGGGTATCATTGAATACGAAATATTACTTTGTTTATTCGGCACTGAGTTTAATATATCTAATAGGATTTTACTTTATTTAAGTTGGATTTTATTTTAACCTCCTGGGGCCTGCGGTCATATATATATTACATAAACAATAAAAAAATATTTCAACGCCATCTTTTGCGTATATGCGGAAATAATACCTCAAATCGATATAGTGGTATGTCATCCGCTATACTAAACGGTTTTTGGTTTTATAAGTGACAGTGATTTGAAGTATTCTCATTTCGAAGTTGACGGTGGCTGTGCGACGGCAAACACCTGGTCAGTAATCTTACATTTCTAGTGGAACCATTAGTATATTGCAGTATATCTTTGTATATCTAATTATAATAGATATTATTTCTACAACCGCAATAGTTATTTTGTAAGATAAATCTAAAACTTGTGAAAAATATGAATGTTTTCTTTTATGTCATACTGGTAAGACATTTGGTCTCAATTCTTGCCAAATTGGTATTGGTTACAAGGGCCCCATGCATTACCTATATGACATTCTTTAGTTTATGTTACAGATTTTATTATAATTTTCAAGGATTATAAGATACTGAGATCTATCAACACCTGGATGAGTCAAATATTGACCTATATGATGGACCTATGGAGTTTCTTGCCGGTTCTTCTCCATAGATACTGCTTTCCGAATCGGTGGTAAATGTTAATACTGTTATGACGATTCAAAAGTGCTTTTAGAAGAAGTCTAATTGAATAAATAAATGTTTGAGATGAAGATAATCCCACAAATGATACCGATGAAGCCGCCCAAATACCAGAAAATGATTTTTCT
>CAJQZM010020685.1:0-11324 GCA_907164665.1 Colias nastes | reverse complement strand
AATTTCTATCCGTCAGGAAAAATTCTATAAGCCAGGAAAATTTATATGCGTCAGAAAAATTTCTATCCGTCAGGAAAAATTCTATAAGCCAGGAAAATTTCTATGCGTCGGGAAAAATTCTATAAGCCAGGAAAATTTTTATACGTCAGGAAAATTTATATAATCTGGAAAATTTCCATAAGTAAGGAAAATTTCTTTACGCCAGGAAAATTTCTATAAACAATGAAAATTTCTATACGTCAGGAAAATTTCTATAGGTACGTCAGGAAAATTTATATAGATTAGGATAATTTCCATAAGTCCGGAAAATTTCTTACGTCAGGAAAAATTCCATGTCGGGAAAATTTCTATACGTCAGGAAAAATTCTATAAGCCAGGAAAATTTGTATGTCAGGAAAAATTATATACGCCAGGAAAATTTCTTTACGTCAGGAAAAATTCTATAAGCGAGGAAAATTTCTATACGTGAGGAAAATTTCTCTTTGCCGCAAAAATTTCTATAAGTAAGGAAAAATCCATAAGTCGGGAAAATTTCGATAAGACGGGAGAATTTCTATACGTCAGGAAAATTTCTCTTTGTGGGGAAAATTTCTATGAGTCAGGAAAATTTCGATAAGTCAATAAAAAAATTGGTTGTCTGTAAAGTCGGTTTACTGACGATAGTTGAACGTGACAACGTCCGATTGTGCTTCTTTGTCGCTCGTTCCGCGCTCTCGCTCGCACTTCAAGCCTTACATGGAACGCCTCAGATGAGTCAGAGCGAGGTAACGCCGCATGAGTCATGTTTTTTCGTGCGTGCAGCCGGCTCTATCGAATTATAAGACGTTGTCACGTCAAAAATAATATTATAGATAAATTATGATAAAATACGTATTTAAGGCGATAGAAACGATTCAACTATAAATTTATATTTAAACATGGTATGCATAATAAATAACCTTATACATATTTCGTGTTTCTCAGAAATAATTCAGAAGAGAACTTAATACAACGGTTCCGTGAGATGGGAGAGGATACGGAAGATTGCTCTAAACCGTTGTTAGGCGATTGTGAAGGTAATGTTATTATTTATTTAATTAGTATTTAATTTGATAGATAAATTAAAAAAATTAATCAGAAAGAATGTAAAAAGCAGTTTTAATCCTACTAATATTATAAATGCGAAAGTTTGTGAGGATGTGTGTGTGTGTGTGTGTGTGTTTGTTACTCTTTCACGCAAATACTACTGAACCGATTACAATGAAATTTAGCACACATATAGAAGGTAACTTGGATTAACACATAGGGAAGGTTTTATCCCGGAAATCCCACGGGAACGGGAACTATGCGGGTTTTCCTTTGAAAACGCGGGCGGAAATCTAGTATACAGGGTGTAATCGTTAAGTGTGCACAGGCGATTATTCCGTAACTATTACAGATATCAAAAAACTTTAAACTGATATCGAAAGTATTTAACCTAATGAGTAAAATGGCCATAATAAATTTTTAAAAATAAAACGAGAAATATCTAAAAAATTAACTTGAAACCCTCCCATACATTTAGTATGAGATACGAATATCCCATGTACATGGGTTGATCCAAAATTAATGATAATCAATATTAAACAAGGTCATAACAGTTATAATAATTATGTAGTTCTCTAGATAGTCTTCTAACTAGAAAATATACTTCAATATTTTTTTTTCCTAAACTTAAAAAAAAAAATTGGTTGTCTGTAAAGTCGGTTTACTGACGATAGTTGAACGTGACAACGTCTTAAGGCCGATTGTGCTTCTTTGTCGCTCGTTCCGCGCTCTCGCTTGCACTTCAAGCCTTACGGAACGCCTCAGAGCGAGGTAACCCCGCATGAGTCATGTTTTTTCGTGCGTGCAGCTGGCTCTATCGAATTATAAGACGTTGTCACGTCAAAAAACTTTGACTTCATCCACAAAAACCCCTCCACGCGGCCATCACTTCGCTGTCGTCTTAAAATAATTTATTGCTAAGAAAGTGTTTCTTGTGCCGAGGAAAGAGATAAAAGTAAATAGGAGCTAGATCTAAAAAATAGGGTAGGTGTTCAAGCATTTGGAATGCCGATTTTTGAATGGCAGCCATCGCAACTGACGCTTTGTGATCTGGTGCGTTGTCTTGGTGAAACAGCGTTCAGGTCCGCAGTTTGCCATGTCTCTCTTCCTACTAACCTACCGCAATCTTTTAATTTGTCTGTTTAGTAAGAGCCCAATAAAGTGGCTACCTTTTTAAAATATTCCACCATAATTATTCCTTCAGCGTCCCAAAAAACTACCGCTTTAATCTAACCTACTGATTTTCACTTTGAATTTCTTCATCGTCACTTTGGAAGCTCGCATCCAGGACATTGATTGTTTTTTGGTTTCAGCATAAACATGGTGAACTCGGGTAACGTCCATGATCACAAAACGTGACAAAAAATTATCCTGATATCATTAAAAATTTAGAAATTTACCCTCTACATGTCGAATCGTTGTTTCTTCTTTTCGTCGGGAAACATTCTGGCACGCACGGTTCACATTCAAATTAATGTAAATAATTGGAAACGTGGCCTGTTGATATGATTTTTTTGTGATTACTTAGTGAATACATGAGCAAGCAAAAAACATTTATTTTATATTTTTATGTGCACAGGAAATACCCAATTATCATTACTTTTGGATCAACCTAGTACATTTAATATGAAAGATTTTAGCTTTTTTTTTATTTTTTTGGTTTTCTGCTTTAATTACTTCGCAAATTTGAAGGGAAGTTCATTTAGAAACTGTAAATAGAGCTCCTCATTGTATTGCACAATGAGGACATCACTTCGAAAATCTGCTATGAATACAAAATGTATGGGAAATAAAATGTATGGGAGCGTTTAATGTAACATTTTTGGATATTTCTCGTTTTATTTTTAAAAATTTATTATGGCCATTTTACTCATTAGGTTAAGTACTTTCGATATCAGTTTAAAGTTTTTTGGTATCTGCAATAGTTACGGAATAATCGCCTGTGCACACTTAACGATTACACCCTGTATACTATATTTAAACACACGTAGAAAAAAAGTCTCCTTTTTTTAACATTCCAAACACCATTTTTGCATAATAATTAGAATGATTATCTCATTGATTCATTAACAATTTTGATTAAATTACTATGTATAATTACATTGAATTATCATAATATTAATTATATTACGAATATTTGAACAGGAATTCAAACTCAAACATATAAATTAGATGTGAATTAATAACTTAGCCTCTTTATTAAATCCTGATTAAAATAAATTCAACTTATTGAAATCCAATTACATATTATGTTTCTAAATAACATCGATGTTAACATACACATTAAGTTGATCATTTAAACTAGGTACCTATCTGATAGTTAGTTACAAATATTGAATTTAATTGTTTTTAAATTTATTTGTTAAATATTAATATCAATTTTAAAAAGTATAATCTTCATTAATATCAATATAATATGAATAATTTGTATGTCCTCTTAAAAAAAAAGTTTCATTATTGTATTAAGAAATTTCTTTTAAGTAAATATTTTATTATTTTATTAATTTTCCCAATAATTCTAGTAAACTTGAAATTAGTAACTAGAACCTAAGCCCAATATTAATATATCTTCATGATGATTAAGATAAGTGTTGTGAATCCATACTAATATACTAATAATATTATAAATGCGAAAGTAACTCTGTCTGTCTGTCTGTTACTCAATCACGCCTAAACTACTGACCACTGAACCAATTTTCATGAAATTTGGTATGGAGATATTTTGATATAAAAACTACTGGGCCTATCCGAATCAAATTTTTATGGGACCAATTCGACACCATTCCGCATCAAACAAAAGAATCACGTAAATCGGTTTAGAAACCTCGGAGTAATCGGTGTACATACATAAAAAACCGGTCGAATTGAGAACCTCCTCCTTTTCTTTTGAAGTCGGTTAAATATTTAATTTATACTGATAATATTCCAGAACCCTCATAATTCTTTGTTTAACTAAAAAATTGCCTCCAAACTTAAACCTACATACCCATCGACACCCCCTAGGCAAGTTTTCCGGGAGCAGTCTCCTCCCCAGGACGCAGTGCAGCAGGCGAGCCCTGGCCCGTTGGCTAGTTCCCAGGATCACTAGAGCGGTTGGCCGGGAGGATTGTACTCCGAGCTTTTCCACTGTTTCGGATACCTCCGCATCTATATTAAAACATTTTATTTATAACAGTATGTATAAAATCAACTAGACTTCGTTTCGAAGTGCTTTCAAATCGTCAAAATAGCTAAAGATAATAATTTCGGTTCAGAAAGCCGTTTCTACAGAGAAGATCTGGCAAGAAACTCTTTTAAAATAATAATATTATAGGTAAGAGTGGAAATCCATCTATTAAAGTCGAACACTATGGTAAGAATATAGTGTGCTATAGAATCAATTTTACGTTGTCGTCAATGTTTAATAAAATATGTTACTATGTAATGTATATTAGCGCTGTATATACCAGTTGAAGAAACGGGATATCCTGAAGCCAAACTATTGTAGAGCTCATGCATGCATTTAAACGTTGAGCATATATTTTTTTAGCTGAGCAGATATTACGTTAAGAAATTACCTGATTACCTTTGTATATATTATGCATACTCTCCATGAAAAAATTACACCCACAAAATTAATACCCTTATTTTTTACAATAATTTATAAGTTTACTAGTAATATTATAAAGCTGAAGAGTTTGTTTGTTTCTTTGTTTGTTTGAACATGCTAATCTCAGGAATTACTGGACCGATTTGAAAAATTATGTCGGTGTTAGATTTTTGCCCATTTATCGAGGAAGGCTATAGGCTATATATCATCACTCTAAAACCAACAGGATCGGAGCCTCGCGGGTGAAACCGCGGGGCGCAGCTAGTGACACAATAATGATACAATATTTACGTATAAAAAAGATTCAAACCGTGCTTTATTATTCCTTGAAGGACGTTATAAAATATCAAGTGTCCTTAACCCAACCTGAACTTATCAAAGAAAGCATTAGAGACCAGACAGCTAATGTATTTCAGAGGATATTATATGATCATTACTATCAGGTATCAGCCCGGATATTTCCCAGGAGACTGTCACGGATCTGATACCGGGTTCGCATTTTCTTTGCCAATTAAAGTTGTAACAGGATCCACATGAAAATTTATCCTTATTATTAAGCTTAGTGGTATATCCCAAAATATAGACTATACTAATTTTGATTCACAACAGGATAACTGTAGTATTCCTTCCTATTCATGATGTAGACTATAATTTGTTAAAGTCATTGTTGTGAACTGTTTCTAGTTATACTTCCCAGATGTGAGTATTTCCTTAAAAATTTAAGTAAGTTAAAATTCAATCAAGCTGTTAAATTCACATTATTCCTACTTCCATTGTACTGACGGAAAATTCGCATTAATAGCAATACTACTACCTCTCCCCTAGTTATAAGGAAGTAGTACCAACCACAGTTCATAAAACAATAAAACAAAAACAACAACTAACCGCAAGGCAGTATATCCTGCACATCTTGCAGCGCGCGCGTGGTGTCGCGCAGCAGCACGCGCAGGGTGCGCACGCGCCCCGCGGACCGCCGCCAGCCGCCACCCGCCATCCGTGCCCATACGACTTTGTTCTGAAAGCATTTACATAATATTATAAAGCTGAAGAGTTTGTTTGTTTGAACGCGCTAATTTCAGGAACTACTGGTCCGATTTGAATAAGTATTTCGGTGTTAGATATCCCATTTATCGAGGAAGGGTATATCATCACTCTTATACCAACAGGAGCGGAGCCACGCGGGTGAAACCGCGAAGCGCAGCTAGTACAATATATACTCACAATAACTATACGCCTTTTAGAACAGCTTGTCGATAATCTATAGGTACTCACACAGATCACAGAAACTAAAGGGAGATATGGTTAGGGGGCGGGGCCGGTGTCGCAGCAATATGCCCAAAAAAAGAACACATGCTGTTTGTTGCATTCAGTTGACGTTCGACCGTCGGCCGGGTATTATTTGACAATGCCGTGTTGTTCCGTTTAAAGTTTGTAAAAACCGAAGTGAAACCAGCATCTTTAAGTCAAATGGAATCACATACCATCGGTAAGTACTGAAAATTATACGATTTTCTTAATAAAATTTCAAAAACAATATTATGTGTTCCGTTTGACGTCCGTAGTCCATTATGAGAGAGAGTACATCGCCTTTTTCCCCGTGAAGTCGCTAGATGGTGCTAGTTTTAAGCCCGTCACGTGGTACCGCCGCCAGCGCCGCGAGTGGTGGGGGACAAAACTCACCACAGTTCCAGCAAGCCACCAGAAATATCCTCATTGTTGCGTCGTTTTTCAAACCGTACGCAAGTCGTTAGATTATATGTAATTTTAAAATCCTGAATTTTAAAATACATATACATAATTTAATTTAATTTAAATAAGTAATAATTTTATACGAACTTTCGAGATTGAAGTAGAAAGTTCAGTTTTTTTTTTAAATAGTTTTTATTAAAGTCCGTTACGTTTCATAGTTAAATGAATATTCAAGTGTTACCTGCGTTTATCGTTATTTCAAACGAATAACGAAAATCGGATTTATTCGAAGTATAAATCTGCAACCACGAGCGTGGCATCGCGACCATACGTCTACAGCGCAGGCCAAGGGCCTAGCAAATCGTGAGCGTCTTAACAGCGCGCTTTCTACGTGTTCCGAGCTGAGTTCTTCTTGTTCGGGGTCAAGCGACGACGAGGAACCGCCGCAGCGTGTATGGTGCCGGCCGCCGCCAGCGCGCGCTCAGCCGCTCGGGTGCAGGTTTGAGATATTGTCTCAACACGGTGAGTCATGTTAATAATACAATATACGTGAATTACGATGATTTCAATACAAATCTTTCAACGTCAATGGTTATTACTGTATGTTACGCGTTAGATAACCCATTTTCACAAATATCGGTTTTAAGAAAGTATATTAATTGCCGAAAGCAGATCCGAAACGTGTTTCGATCTCTTGATTTTATTCCTCCTTGAATCGTATTCGCTACGCGGATATTATAAATGTATGTGAATTGTGCCTTCCTTTTCCGAATTGAGGGTAAATATCAAAAACGAATTCTTAATCTCGTTAGATTAGAAAATTCATCCGATATGATTCGAATCAAGTAGAATGTAGTTGCCTATATCTTGTATGCACAATAAAAATAGGTAAATATGAATTTCTTACAAATATATTAATAATTTTTGCCTGACGTATTAAATTAGTCCGCGACTCTGTGCCTAATTACTGCTAAATTTAAATGCGACTTCTATTATCTATACAAATAAACTTAAGAATTAATAGAGATGCTTTGAAGGGGATTATTGATAAGTTTAAATTCATATACAATTCCTCCCGCTGTGGAATGTATTTTTTAACTTACTAACATGATTAGTGGCATATGCAGATAGGCGGATTTGATAAGTTGGTTTAAAACTCGTCACAATCAGTTTTTACCAGTACATTCAAGAACCGTTAAGATCGACTTTTTTAAGTCGTTTCAAATCATTTCATCAATAGAAAAGTTAGAATCAGAGGAAACACCAAAAGAATAAAAAAAGGGGGGGGGGAGAGATTTTCAACAAACAAAAGCTCAAATTAATCTCGTCACCCTCGAATACCATGTAATTCGAAAACCAGCCGTAGTTTTCACTTAGAGGATATTTATTTATTCTTTAACTCTGACATCATATTTTATGTCTTTGGAGATTCAAGCCACTATTGAAAATCAGGGGTTCGTCAATCGAACACCATGACTCTATTGTTAATCACCCATTTTTATAATTAAGAAAAGCAAGTTCTGCAAATACAAAGTAATTTTCAATTTCACACCCATTGTTAACTGTGACATGACATACTCGACTTAAAATTATAATTTTTATATTTGCGAGGCTATCGACTATCCGTACGTATCGACGCCTCCTATATCCTTGTATCACTATTGTATACCATATCGATATTATAAATACATCATAAACGAAGGTCAATTACTTAAGATAACGTATCAGCCCTTCGGGCTAGCGTCAGCTCAAAGAATGTTTGCGACAGTCACAAACTGGACTGCTGAAGAACCAAGGGACTGTGGCCTTTACTTGGTGATCTACATGGGCAATGATTTGCGTTCACCAGAACAGCATGTACCTACACCACATTGAAATGAAATGAAATGAAATGAAATGAAATGTAATGAAATGAAATGATTTATTTTGCAAGAAATGTGGAAAATTTACATATGTTATATTGTTTCATTGTTCAGCACAAATCGCCAATTGATTGGCTTGCAGAGACTTTGGAATTGCAATTCAATTCAATTCGAAATAAAGTTCGTCTCTAACCTACTTTGGAATATTAATCCGATAGAATCTATTCTGACACCCAAGCGTTTAAGATTTTCTACGAATGGTTTGGAGCACGGAAGCAAATTGGAAATTGGCGATGGAAATGATAAATTGAAAGTGTCAGTGCCTAAAAACAGGCTTAATAGCAGGCAGTTGGTCCCTCAAGCAGGCACACCACCTCTTAGGGTTTCTCAACTTTGCAACCTTCATCACCCTCCGGGGAAGGATGCACTGCCGCATGCTATAGCGCCAAGGGAACGCCTCTCGGGGCTTATTACCTTTGCAACCTTCATCACCCTCCGGGGAAGGATGCACTGGCGCACGCTGCAGCGCTACAGAAACGCCTCACAGGCTTATCACTTTTGCAACCGCTATCACCCTCCGGGTAAGGATGCACTGGAGCACGCTGCAGCGCTACACGAACGCCCCACGGGCTTATTATTATTTTTGCAACCTCCATCACCCTCCGGGGATGGATGCAGTGGCGCACGCTGCAGCGTTACAGGACCGCCTCTCAGGCTTATCATTTTGAAACTTTCATCACCCTCCGGGGTAGGATGCACTTACGCACGCTGCAGCGCCACAGGAACGCCTATCAAGGTTTGTCATCGTTGCAAATTTTATCACCCTCCGGGGAAGGATGTACTGACACACGCCACAGCGCTACAGGAACGCCTCTTAGGGCTAATCAACTTTGAAAGCTTTGTCTCCCTCCGGGGAAGAATGAACTGCCGCACTTGTTAAAGATCAAAAACATCTTTTAAAAGCAAGTAAGTGTAAAAACAAGTATATCTACCAGCCGTATCCAATTCACAGGAAAGTCGAAGCAGTGAATGAAAGGACCTTGGACCCAGTGTCAAAAAAGTTGGTATGGAAATTGGAATGTTTGCAGTAATAGCTTTCCTAACCTTGACAGTCGAGGTAGTAAGAAAAAATTTCATTCAAAGGCAGAACGAAATCTCTTTGACAAGAGTTATTAGTTTGAACGTTTGAACACTTCACAACCTTCTAGGGCTGTACAGCTAGGAAGCCGAATCCTCGCGCAATCGCGCCGGCTCCTAATGCAACGTGCTCGAACAGTCAAACATTTCCATTCAGAGGGGAATTCTACAAATAAATTTTAATCACAGCTCAAACAGCTTACGTCATCTCAAGTAAGACAGACTTAGAGCCGTGCTACTATCAGGATAAGTCTTCTCAATCGTTCACTGACAAACACGCACAGGTTCAGCTCCAACTCAAATACAGAACCTACAGCTGAAAGTCTGGCTCATTTTGGATAGGTCAACCTGTTGTACACCTTGATGGACAGCTTAAAAAATAGAAACATACATAGACTGCTGGTGACCACTGACCAGGCTATAAAAGGATGCTAAATGCTTAGCTAAATTATGTATAACTGACGGTTTAGTACACTATTCTTATACATAAAATCAGTCAGTTTGTATTAAAATAAAATAATATTAAAATTTCATCTGATCATTTAAGCAAACATTACCTTAGGGTATTTCCTTAGCTAGAACAAATCTTTCAAAATTACAAATCCGGAAGGCAAGGAAGGTTATTCAAAAACTCTTATCAAGATATTTTTAAAATAAATCAGCATAATAAAAATAATTATTTAACTATGTGATTAATAAAATAAATAAAAAATTGTTTGCATTTATTAACGCGCAGCTACTATACTGTGATTACTGTTATTAGCTTTTGGACGTGTTATCTATTTATTCCTGTTTACATTGCAATTCAAAACAATGGGTCGATAGTGAAGACGCGTTTACCTTGCATTCCGCATTGGGCTCCAAAACATATTCTTCCACATACTAGCAATCAAGTTAGCTAAATTATCGTCACATATTATGTAAATATGAATCCAGTTTCAAGGCACATAAGAACTTTTCTTTGCATTTCTAATCCATAAGAGGTTCTCTGACTAATTTGTTTATTACTACACAGCATCCGGTGAGACCAGCTACAGCGGCTATCATAGGTGGCAGGGTAAAGCGAGCTCTTTTCGAGTCGAGGTCGAAATCTGGGTAATGTTACATAGTTATAGTAGCATCATCAATCTATTTGGAAAAATATCTAGTTAATGACATTCTTGCAAAAGTAAACTGGAGACGATATTATGTTTATAAACATTATTATTTACATACACATTTTTTAAAGAATATAATAAATTCGATCACATGGTGGAATTATTATTATATTATTGTCGTAGTGTTTTTAATACTAATCAAAATAGAAGTCATTAGTAATAACAATCGAGATTTTTCAGCCTACTCAGGTGGAAGTGCATATATACTGATTAAAATGTTGACAAGATATACTTGTAGTATATTTATGGATGTATTTTATACATGGTATTGAGACAAATTTTCAATAATTATCAAAGTCATGATTTTATACACTATATACTTTGTTTATAGGATACATATAAGCTTTTTGGGGCATTACTCTATCACATTGTTGCGTTTTATTTATCAAGCCACCAGGAGATAACAAACAACTCTCTCATAATGGACTACGGACGTCAAACGGAACACATAATATAGAAATTTTACCTGAAAATAAAATTTGTATTATGTTTCCTAAGACGTCCGTAGTCCAGATAAGGTCTTCCTGGTGTTATTTTTCCACCACTGCTACCGTATCATTTATGAGACGAACAATGAGGATATTTCTGGTGGCTTGCTGGAACTGTGGTGAGTTTTGTCCCCCACCACTCGCGGCGCTGGCGGCGGTACCACGTGACGGGCTTAAAACTAGCACCATCTAGCGACTTCACGGGGAAAAAGGCGATGTACTCTCTCTCATAATGGACTACGGACGTCTTAGGAAACATAATACAAATTTTATTTTCAGGTAAAATTTCTATATTACGTAGAGTGATTTCTTGGTTTCTTATCTTTTATATTATGTG
>CAJQZM010020677.1:0-14979 GCA_907164665.1 Colias nastes | reverse complement strand
AATTGTATACGCTCGATACAAGTACTCTATAGGTTTATTGCTCTGAGACGCGAAGCGTGTGGGTGTGTTCTATTCTCGAAAGACCGCGTTGTGTCAAGTTTTTTATCTCTGTTATCAAAATGCGTTGGCAACATATTTGCAGATATTATTACCTCTGCAAATGTCCACAGGCAGCGATGGTCGCTTACCATCAGGAGATATACCGGCTCTGTTTCCCTGCTTCTGGACCAAGCTACATTTATACAAATTTAACGAGTAAATATTTCTGAAAAATAAGTTATGAATAAATGAAAATCCTTAAACAATTATGCATTATTTTTAATCTTATTAGAATTTTGCAAAGTCTTTTGTAGAGTCATTTTTAGGGTTCCGTAGCCAAAATGGCAAAAACGGAACCCTTATAGTTTCGTCATGTCCGTCTGTCCGTCTGTCCGTCTGTCCGTCTGTCACAGCCGATTTACTCGGAAACTATAAGTACTACAGTGATGAAATTTGATGGGAATATGTGTTGTATGAACCGCTACAAAAATATGACACTAAATAGTAAAAAAAAGAATTGGGGGTGGGGCCCCCCATACATGTAACTGAGGGATGAAATTTTTTTTTTCGATGTACATACCCGTGTGGGGTATCAATGGAAAGGTCTTTTAAAATGATATAAAGTTTTCTAAAAAACATTTTTCTTAAAGTGAACGGTTTTTGAGATATCAGCTCTCAAAGTCGTAAAAAGTATGTCCCCCCCCCTCTATTTTTATAACTACGGGGTATAAAATTCTAAAAAAAATAGAGGTGATGCATGCTAATTAACTCTTTCAACGATTTTTGGTTTGATCAAAGTATCTCTTATAGTTTTTGAGATAGGTTGATTTAACTGTAATTTATTATATTTGCTGCTACGGAACCCTTTGTGCGCGAGCCCGACTCGCACTTGGCCGGTTTTATTAAGTATGTATTCATAATGTCTATTTTGGAGGATAGGCACAGATATAATCGTTGATTAAAAACTACTTTGCTCTTTTTGTTATTAGTTACTAAATTTTGCAATTTACAAACTATACTGAAAGACATAATATTATAAGCACATAATTATATGAATAAGAATAAAAAACTGACCTTCCGTTTTTTATTTCATAACTGTAATTAAAGATAACAAAATGTTACATTATTTCTAAAATATTTAGAATTATTAATATTAAGGTATTATTAATTACATAATATAACCCGTTCAGTTTCTGGAGATCCCAAGATGATCTCACTCTCAAAACTTGCCGACTCATAGCGAGTTTTAAAAACGGCCACTGCTTTTTAATGGGATTAAATATGTAACAACTTCATAAATTCATATGATATATACACAAAGCCAAAACTGTTAATTGAATATTTTTTTAAAAGAATACTTGGCGATATCGAAGTCAAAAATATAGTTTTTAGAATTTTTGTTTGGTTTCGTTCCCACGGGAACGGGAACTATGTGGGTTTTTCTTTGACTATGCGAACGAAGCCGTTGGCGGAAAGCAAGTTAAATGTTATTATTTTCCTATTTATATAGGTATGTATTCTCTTTCATATCTAGATAGTGAAAGGCCTCGGAAAAGGCCAGTACCTAATTTATTTTTAAATAAATAATAATATGTAAGTACATATAAGTATCATTACTAGAAAAGTTTATCTGTTGTGAAATATTTTGCGGCACACAAAAGCTATGTTTTAGGTATGTTGTAGGTATTATGGTTTACTTAAAGATTTTTACACAATAACTGAAAAGATGTTCGCTGCTACAGAAGCCACAAAAGTCGCTTCTATGAACTGTCACTGACTTTTATTACGCCTTTTTATACGATGCTAAAATTTTTATAGCTTATAGTGCACAAGACAGATAGATTTAAGGTTAGAAAAATATAATTCTACTTAATATTGGTAAGAAACATAAAACTGTAATAAAGACTAATGTTACACCTAACGATGCATTTACATCAAACGAGCGAATGCTCATTCTAACCTATGTCAAATTCTTTTGTGTAAACAGGCATAGAGTATTCTTTCGTTGTTCTAGTGCGTTCGAAAATATTCTATGCAATGTTCTAATGATGTAAAACACTGAAAACGAGTTTTCGTTTACACTAAACGATCACGAAAGAATGCTCTTGCTCTAGCTCTAGCTCTATGCTGGTTTGATGTAAATGAGAAAAAGAATTGACAAGATGAACAAAATAAAACAAAAGAAATAAGTTTATAGTTTTATTAACAAACAGCACCCTAACATTTACTTGAGTCTCAATTTGTTATAAATATTATAACAAATAACGAACAACATTTGAATCTCTTGATTGTATAACGTTAGAGACAATGAAAAGAAAGAATATTATAAAATCGTACATACGTAGGAGCACTAGTATCGATTAAAAGTATTCTTGCATTCGTATTTTAATTTTATAATATTCATTTACTTCTACATTCTACGTATGGCAGTATTTACATCTTGATGGTAACAGTTTTAAACTATATTCATTAGCAGGTATATACCTAAATAACACTAAAGATAAACTAAAATACCCCTTGGTTTATGCTCTAAAACTAAATTTCTGGATCCACACGCGATGTCTTCATTTTCTGTAGCACATTCTGTACTATATAAGAAAACTCGAAACGCGATTAACCCGACCAGCTGTAAAAAAAAAATAAAACATTAGTCTTCTACTAACTCTGTACGTTATGACAACTATTTAGGAAAGAATAATATACATTTTGTTTGGGATCCGCATTCCTAATAAACCATCAAATACGGGTTTTACCATATTCGTACATTATGATTCAAAATGGGTATAAATTCAATCTAATTATTATTCATAGTTCACAGATGGGTCTCGGATTATGTAAGACCAGACACCAGTCAATGGACGAAATGTTTGTTGGACAAATAAGAGACTCGTTAATTGACTAATTTTGAACTTGTAAGCATGCGAAATTAGTCAACCAATCTATTTGTACAATTATGTCTAAAGATGAAATACGTGTGAGCATTCAATTTCATATTATTTATACATGCGATTACGAACGCACGTACATGACGGACAGGTTATGAATTTCCCTATATTATGTTCACAATTAAGCATGCAAGTGCCTATATAATACAAGTTATGTAGTCTATAAATTCTCTGTGTGATATTCAATACTAAGATTCTATGAATGACTCACATATCTACAAATTAAAAGTTTAAATAAAGAAAATAAAGTCATGCTGATTGGTGCATTAGATTGAAATGAGTTGAAGGTTTATTTTTATGATAAAATTAAATATAAATAACACCAAAACAATGTTAATAGGTGCAGATCTTCTTAAACAAACATTTAAAGGCCTTATATCACTGTCGTACTAATTGCCTCAACATAAAATAAAGAACAAATAATACTTGCTAATATTTCACCGAATAAGCGAAAATGAAAGAAAATCATGACGAGGCAAGTATCGATCATGGTCGTAGAAGATTTACCAAGGTGACTATTATGTCAATAGGTTAAAATTATTACACGATAAAAAAACATGGGGCAATCGTTTCAGTTTCACCCATGACGCCAATTCCCATATAATTTGAATTCGTTTAATTATACAATGGCATAGAAAGGAGAGTCGTTAAACCAGCTAACTGTTTTGCCAAGGTTTACTTGTGTTAAAACAAAACAAAAAGTAGCTTTCATGCTTTAAAAACCCACAGATATGTGTGATCAATTTAATCGTTATTCATTCCATTATGATTCTATTACTTGAAAAGAAATCAACCAGATAAAAAAAATCGAATAAGATAAGAGAATGATCTTGATAATAATGATTATATAACATAAAATATGTGTTCAGTGAAATAGCATATTCGTACTTAATTTGTGCACCCACTCAAAGTGCAATGACAATTCATTACCAATCACCAACATAGATAGAGAATAGAGATAGTTAGGTATCCACCAAAATTATTAATTAAACTATGTGGTAGCGATATATACAAGCTATAGTGATATGACGCCAATATTAGCACTTACCTATGAACTTCGACGACCGCGGGTCCGTGGCTGCAATGCGGACAATCGCAGTTGATTAAAAGCAAATACGAAATTAGTTAAAGCTGACTTATGAAATGCATAATACTTATATTTAATAAAATTGTTAAATGATCGTTTAATAAGAGAGTAATGTAAATGGAATGTTAGTAAGTTAGTACCCGTGAATATATGTCTGTCGCGGATGATGATGTACTGACTGTTTCTTTAGCGCGATCGCCGCGACGCCAGCACCGACAGCGCCCACCTTCGCTGCTTTCAGACCGAGAGCTCCTGCAAGGTACAAAATTAAATTGAGATTAGATATATTTGAAAACATTATAAAAGACTTGAAAAGTATTGTTAGATACATGTACAGTTCAGGTCTACCTTTGGAAAAGCAAAAACAATATCAATATAGATTATATAATTATTATTAATTTCCATCTAGATTTTAAGTAAAGATAATGATTAATTTATAATAAGTTATCTATCAACGTAATTTAATAGAAAATTAACATCAATATCATTAAAAGCGTTGAGCCGATAAACATAATTTTGCCAATTTATAGTCATTTCGCTGCTCGCCTTGGGCGTAGGTATTTTATTTATGGGAACTTATATATTAACAGGATATTTATAAGGTTTGCATCATCATATAAATTATTAATAGTTTTTTACATGAAACGTAGGTATTACTGTGTAAATCAAATAATCGTTTCAAATTTAAAGGTTATGATTATAAATAGGTAAATGTTAAAAATGCTTCTCGTCTTTTAAAATAATGCTAAGATAGAACAGAATAATTTTAAATAAATCCACATATGATATAAGCGTGTCTGTGCCATCATCAAAGGAATCGATTGATTGCACAATTTTCAAGGTAGTTGTATGCCGGGATGATTCGACTATTCCCAGAATCGCAGCGAATATTAAAAATAAAAAATTTATTCATAAATTTAATATAGGTAATGTTTTATTTCCAAATTACATATTTTCCATATAAATGTTTGAAATTTTCCTTTTCTAAAATGTTACTACCTACAGTTTAAATTTAAGTAAAATATTTTTAATGATGGTCAGCATCCCTAATTGATAATTATCGTAGTTCTCGACGTTTTCGTATGTAAGTAGGGTATGTATAATGGAAAATTATAACGTAAATAATATCCGCAAAATGTTAGTAAACATACCCAACAGTAGTTTTTTCTTCAAAAGAAGTAATCCTCTCTTTGTTCTGGAACTCCTTTCATGTACTGGTGTGTCGTTAATGCTTTCGTAGACTTGATCTGCTGGCATATTGAGGGAGTCTTCGACGGGGTATTCATATTTAGTGTTAGCAGCTACTACTGCCACGAGGCAAGCCAGAACGATGATTGTGGTGGGCTGCATGTTTCCGGTTTTTTGCTATAAATAAACAGAAATCATCTATCACATATCCGAGCCTACTTATTGTCATTTATTCATGCGATCACAAAAACGTGTGATTAAAAGCCATTGTTATAGACATTGCGAACAATCCTTTGCATGCAAATTCATTAAACGAAATGATCATAATTAACCTCGATTAAAACGCATTAAGATACAAGGTCCTAAATCTATGCAATCTTTTATTTTACTCCGGTACCAATAACCGACGGTGACGTCAATGCGTGCGTTGTGATTGTGACACTATCATAATAGCTTGTATCGAGTGTGAAGAGCAGTGTTTAGAAAAACAAGGTTAGCAAGCATTAATAACCTCCAGGGTTTGTTCGTCAATAAGAAAAGTATATAATCCTTATTTGCTACCAGCTTATCCTTGACCTAGCAATTCACAACAGAGTCGTCATGATGTTACGTAATTACACCGTAAATGTACGTAGTCTACGTAAAACTGTACTAAAATAATACTCAATATCATATCCAAACATAATTTAAAATAAATGTTAAATTCCAATAAAACCGCAAGAAATTTAAAATTATTGAAATACTAAAATCAACCTCCGACACAAAACTTCGTTTCCATTTCCCGATGCAGGTGAAAATAGAAAATTTTTCGGTAAGAAATTTCTGCAAAAAGAGAACGATGCAAGGAAGCATTCCGACGGAAATTGAGACGTTTCTATTTGGTTTTCCTTCACCATCTCGACCGCGATCTTGTTGCGCTACGTCTACTTAGTAATGGTACTCACTAAGTACCAATACAATTGATTTCTTCAAGTTTATTGGCGCATGAAATATAGAAATATTTTTCAATTTTATTTATTTTATGAATTTGATTTTGAAAGTTCAATTTCTTTTTTAATGCTTTTATTTTGAAAAAATACAAAATTTTCACTCATACAATGTCTTAAAAATATAGGTCTGCTTTGGAACCTGTAACCTTTTAAACTTATAAGAATTAATATAAAAAAAATGTTTGCTATTATTTAAATAACCTTAAGCAATTTATATTTATGTCATTGAAGGTTAAATGCAATCCTTTATTAACCATAATTTTATTTTATTTAAATTGTTAACTAAAACTGCATCTACTTAGAAATAAACTCACAACTAATATGAGTCTAATTTGTATAAATTAAATAAATCCGATAGCAATGTCTGCAAATTTTAAACCGCCAAGTACTAATTTTTAAACTACAACAAGAAATCACCGCAAACCAACGAATATAATTGATGATATACCTTAGTGGTAAGTAGATAGGCACACAACACTACACTGCTGCAGGCACTAACACACAGATGTCATCGTAGAAGTAAAGTATTCTTTTATAGACTGCAATAGTGTGGTAGGGTGGATCACACGTAACGCACAGAAAGCAATAGGGTTCAAGGAATTCTAGACGAATTCGTCAACACTACGAAAATTATATACTCATCTTTTCCGGTAATGCATATTCGATCGACGTTTTTGTGTGTGCATTCCGCAGTCCCTTGAATGCACGAAGATGGCTATTATCTTATTCATCACACTGATAAATTACAATCAAGCCTTTTTTCCATGGGTAGCAATGACCGGCCTTTGTATTGTGAATTTATAAAAATACCACAAGAAACAATATGTTTGTGTAATCGAGTGAATATTTTTGACATTTTAAACTTTGACACTAGCGCCTAACAAATACATTTAGTCCATTGAAAAGTTACATTTGGGGTTGCATTTCTTAGAGGACGCAATTTTATTTTTTTGATGTGTAGAGGGGGTTAGTGTGAAGCTATCACCAAGTTTGTGGGGTCGCCACCCTTGTCCCACGGCCGCCATCTTGAAAATAGCGGAAGATATGGTTTATACGATATATCTCTTAAACTGTTTATCTGATAAAAAAATTTGTTAGAATTATTTGTTGCAAATTAAATTCTCCACAATTTTGGTCCAGTAACTTTTTGTCGTAGAACTATAAATAAAAAAGTTATAAGCGAAAATGTTCAGATAATAGAGATATTTATATTTTTCAATAAAACTTTTTTTTATCATTTTACGAAGAAATGATATCAGACCATTTTTGTAGATTGTTTTTTGAGGAACAACTTTTACATACAACATTTTTTCATAAAGTCAATAGCTAAGGTTTTAAAGCGCTCCGAAATTAGTACTATTTTTCAGTACTCTTAGCTATACGTTATACATATATTATGTGTGTACTAATAATTATTTGTCATCAGTAATTGTTTTTTTTTTGTTATTATAATATTTTAATAATTAATTTTGCAATATTATTAATAATTAATTATTGACTCTTTTCCCCACCACCCAGGAGGTAGAGTCTGGAAGCACGTTTTTTTTACGTCGAAAAGCAGGGCTGAAATGTTCTGTTCTTGCAGTGCTGCATGGGAAAAGAGCCAATAGCCAATATATGTATAGTTAAGAGTACTGAAAAATAGTACTCACTTCAGAGCGCTGTAAAACCTTAGCTATTGACGTAATGAAAAAATGTTGTATGTAAAAGTTGTTCCTCGAAAAACAATCTACAAAAATGGTCTGATATCATTTCTTCGTAAAATGATAAAAAACAATTTTATCGAAACATTTATATAGCTCTAATTTCTGAACATTTTCGCTTATAAATTTTTTATTTATAGTTCTACGACAAAAAGTTACTGGACCAAAGTTGTAGAGAATTTAATTTGCAACAAATAATGTTAACAAATTTTTTTTATCAGATAAATAGTTTAAGAGATATATCGTAAAAACCATTTCAACCACTATTTTCAAGATGGCAGCCGTGGGACAAGGGTGGCGACCCCACAAACTTGGTTTTAGCTTCACATTGAACCCCCCTACACATCCAAAAAATAAAATTGCGTCCTCTAAAAAACGCAAGGTTAAGCCAAAAAAATGTAACATTTCAATGGACTAATTACTGTTTTTCGATTAATTAGCATAAAAGCTTTCATTAAGCGAAATTAACATAACAGAGGAGGATCTTAATTTGAAACGTATTTATATAAAGTATCCACTTGTTTTGATGTTGTATTATATAGTTTTGTGCTAATAACTTAGTTGACTGACATTAAAAGTTTACTCAGTTTTAAATTTTCTATAAAGGGCTCTATGCCTGACGGCTGACCTCTATCTAGTAATAATAAGGGCCTCGGACCAAAACCCAATTGGCTAACTTTAGAATTAAAATAGCCATTAATTGATATTCCACTTTATATTTTGAATGTCAATATCAATACTTTCGTAATGAAAGACCAAACGCAATTGACAAACATCTTTGGTCCTTGAAAATTATTGCTGCATCATTGGACCTACCTTTTGTATTATAATATTTTAATGTTCCCAGCGGTAATGTTTCCTAATCACGGAGACATATTCATAGTTAATGAATTAAATGTATGTGTATGTATGCAAGCTGCACTTAATATTCGGGGAGTATGTGTATATTACCATGTATGTAAATGAGTGATGTCTAAAGCAAATATTCGAAATACAGCGTGCTCGTGCGAATGGCTTGCAAAATAGGACTTACTAGCTTACTGCTGAGATTTGTGTAAATATATCTACTGAGAGGAGCATTATTCTTACTCAATAAGAGTAATGCTCGAAACTGCAGTGATTCAAGCCAAGGTATTGATAGTAAAATACTTCTTGGTAGTTACTACGTTTATACAAAGTTTCGCAATTTTACCTTCATCCTTACTCTCAGAACATGTAAAACTTAATGGATATTACTGATAAATCCTTGACAAACTCTAGAACCGAAATAAATTTTATGGATTTTAAAGAGTACCTACACAATAAAATATGCGATTTGTACTTTCCCATTGATATAACGAATAATCCAAACGAATTCCCCTTTCGTTACATACCTACTTCTTTCATTCTTGGAAAACAAATACTACCTACATGTCTGTGGTCATAGTCATTGCTCCGCAATAATAACTCATGATGCTTTCTTTTTCACGACTTATTACTTATGTATGAACATTTATTTATTCTGGACTATAAAACATCCTTGTTACCTTCAGATAAGGTGTTAACCACTGCTTGGCTCATTAGTCATTGATCATGTTTGAAAAACCACAGTATATTACGCAACGCCAGCCGGTTCATCGATTACAATGAATAAACAACGATGTACTTGCTAGTTCAGTTTCGTGTTTCGTACATGTAATTTCTAATTAGGTACGTCAAATTGCGTGGTTCAAGTGACATAAGGCTGTTACAGTTTGCGCTTTAACGAATACCGCTCGTGCACATGCCAAGAATGTAAATAAAGCCTGAAGACGCTTCCCCGGTACAAATTACGATTTCAAATAATTTCTCACATAAATTGTGAGGGTACCTTAATTCCACGTGATGTTAAGGTTTGTATGCACGTAAGCTCCTTGAAATGTTTTCCTTTTATCTAAAAATGTTTCATGGATGTCGAGAATATGAGTGCAATAAATATGACAAAAAGTGCTAAAAATGTATGTACAAATAATGAATGTAAGTACTTGTATTATATCGACTTCAAAAAAAGCAGGAGGTTCTCATTTCGTCTGGAACTTTTTTTTGGGTTTTTTACCTTAGAACTTTCGACCGGCTGAACAGATATTGATGACATTTTTTTATGGAAAGCGGTTTAGTTTTCTGTTATAAAATAATGATATTTTGTATTTATTATAATACGTATGTTAATATCTAATTTAAATAAATTTAAAAAAGAGTAGCATTTTAATTTAAATTATTTATAAATTTAGTTTCGTAAGAAATAGAATAGATATAATATGTTTACGCAAACATAATATTATGTGGACACGCATCCATGCATCAGTAGTATAATATGAAAACAATAAAACCTAATGAAAAGATTTAAATCATGTGAGTACGTAACAAAATGCTTAGAAATTTATAACATTCATAAACTTAGAGCATTAAATTGATAAACATCGAATAAAATATTTATTCAATTTACTGTTTTCAATCCTACTTACGTAAAAAAATTAAATATAAGTATGTGTATATTGAAGTATTCAATACAGCAATTTCATACTTTTACCGATTTTATTACACTACCTATATTGGACAAGGAGCTATTGATATAATAGATAAACATACATAATATTATAATATTACCATAAAGTTATTTTTATCAGCAACAATAGAAGGAAAGTTGGGAAGGTGAAGGAAATTTATGTCGTTATTTCGTATTTATCTAGGACAAATATCTACACAAAAATGACACATAGGTATGTACATATTAAAATAAATTAGACGAAGTTTAAGTTAGAAGAAAAGAAAAGTATGTAGGTACGGTCTATTAGAAATATTAGATACTGATATTCAACAGGTGGTATAGAAATCTATCATAATATTATCATAATACGCTTTTGAATTAGGTACTACCTACTAGTCAACTCGTTCAGAACAAGAGCATTGCAACTCACTCTGATCCTTATATAATATATTATCAGTTATGTTACGTAGTATCACAGTATAAAGCAATGTTATTATTATTCCTTGAATACGCACAATGAAGTTATCTTTCAACACCTGAATAGTGCTCGAAATACTAAACATAATAAAGTAAGTATGTTTTATTTTGCATGCAACCTCTCAAGTCTCTGTAAAAATGTACCATTCGTTCTGCAAGGACAATTTTTTGTCTTACAAATAGAAATAACACTACTAAAAAGTCTAACACACCATGTTCGATAGGCCATTGGATTGATAACGCAAATTGCGTGTTTATTTTGAAATAGGGTTATTCCACATGTATAAAATTTACATTTATAAAAGGTAAAAATATGTCGTTAAATGATTCTAACACATTTTCGTAACATTATATTTAATTTGTGAGGAGCATAGATTTAATTATCTTTAGGACTGGCATACCTAATTATTCATGATTTGAGTGCAGGAGGACTCGCATACAAATCCCGGGGGAGCCTTATTTTTAGATATTTGTTTACTTATGAGCGTAACTACTTACGGAATAAAGTTAAACATGAATAACGTTCATACTGATCAATTTTTAAAATTATGTCAAATTAGGTAGGTACCTACTAGAAGATATCTTTTATATCTATTTACCTTGAGCTAGTTATCGTTTTCCCCTGTTACATTTAATCATTTTATTTTATATTTTAGATAAATATATATAGGTACTCATCTAACCATATTATAATAATTTATTATTATGCATTGGCCATTGCATAACTAATATAAAAAATAAAATATAGTATATTCTCAAAATATTCAATAGCCAATAATAATCAATACTCACTCCCCTAAAAACGTTTATCTAAGTGCAAGAAAAAAAAATTAATTTCCATGATCCATTCAACTGTTGCCTTTTTAATTTTCATTTTTCGAAATGAAAGGAAAGGAACTTTTTCTATTAACTGCCATCTATGAAATGGGTTAAAAAATCATGAATGTTCTAGTAAGCAACAAATAAAGAGATTCATGGAAGTAAATAATAGATGGCAGTAATCTATTACTTGCAATGATTTTGTTAATACCAGAGGTCGCTAGTATCTATTTAACACCAGCTGAGATTGTTTTGCTTTCTATTGAAACTAACTTCACACCGTTCATCTGGAAACCAGAGACAACAGAATACAATATACATAGAAAAATATCCAGTGAGAATTTCGTTCGACGTGTGTTGTGTAGTGCGACTTCATTAAAATTTAAAAATTTATTGTCAAATACCAAAATATCTTTGCTACATGTGAATCCCAACTAACTCAAGATTATCTCAAAAAGTGCAGTTAAAATAATTTGCTTACGTATTACTAAGTCAGTGTGTTGTAAAACCAGTGTTTAGTGAGATCCTTTCGCAAAAGAATTGTTTTACCTGTGCGCATATTGAAGATAAAGCAGTCAGTAAGTAAATAAAATATTTGTCTCCACTTATTTTATTACATTTGAGTAAAATATTAAACATATAGACCAGTTTCTATTAGCCAATCCATATTTGTAAGGATAATAACAGCCATGTACAGATGTCCTAATTACCTACCAAGTTATTGCAAAAATTATGATTTCTAATGTAATGTATTTGGAAATTTACCAATCTTAAAATAAATCTTTGACTTCATTTATTGCTTTAATCAGGTTTTTATTTACTTTCTAAACTAAAAATGTCAGTGCTTGGCCTTGTCCATTTCGCGTGTAAGCGATATTGTTCTTTCATCAATACCGGAAATTGATTGCATTGTTTGTTTCTATTTTATATAGTTAGGATGTTCGTAAGATTATTTGAGTAATAATAGTACCTATAACCTGCAATGAATGTATTTATTGAAACTTATTGCTAAATGAATACAATTGATTTTAGTAATTATTACGGTTTTGGTTTTACTACCAATGATCACCACTTGTATATATTTTGTACTGTATGTATTTCTACATAAATAAGCATAAAAATAAAGGTAACTATCTTAATTGAAAACAATAATTAATTTTATGAATGCTGTGATATATGTACCTATTGGAATTAAGTTCTTTAATTATTATTATAAGTAACACAATTTATTTTTATTTCTTACTTATCAGTTTTGCCGTTTGCGTCACTTGAATGTTGATTTTAATAGTTTTTGCACATCATTATCAATTTTAAATATACCATATTACCACATAATTAAACTGCCTTGTTGAAAAAACAACAAAAGTCACATCTGCTTTTGGAAACTTACTGCACACAAAGACATCTTCTAATTTAACATTATGAGGCTTTCTAAATCTATTATTATGTGTATTAATTAAATAACATATGCAACATATGGAATAATCTTATTGCTATACCTCTAGGTATTAACTATTGCATATAAAACATTGTGTATGATCAAACATTCTTGACCTACTTAATAGCTTCTAACACAATTATTACTGAACTAGGTAATATAATCATTCATTCAATTTGTGTATAATTAAAACTGTTTAGTATTTTTGATTTATGTATCACACTATTGATTGGGAACTTGAAACATGAAAGATTGATAAAAACATAACATATTTTGTTTGCCTATTTTTAAAATGCATACAGAGATTGAAAAGTTCTTTGTTAAATAGAAATGGTCTTCTAAGCGAATTATGGTCACAGCTATTGACAAATTGATCAAACTCGATTGAGATTAGTCATCTACGCAGAAGATATAATTATAGTGCACAAGCTAGAAAACTGACATGTTAATGATATCTAGTAGTATCTAGTGTTAATGATATATAGTAGTAGGTATATCATACTAAACACCTGTTTGGGGTTCTACCTGTTCACACATTCTCTGTGAAATTGTGCAGAGATAAATTGGCAATAAAATTGTAATTGAATTGATATATCTTATAAACAATATACTAATACTGTAATTGAGTCAAAACTCAAATCATATTTTAATCTTTTCAGACACCAAGAGTGATCAACAAAATATGATCTACTTTAATAATCTTTTAAAATGTGTATAATGTACAAAAATATATTTAATATTATAATGATAACTATTAATTTGTTTATTTAAGTTTGAAGCACTGATAGCAAAGTCAATGACAAATAACCACAATCATGAGTTGGTTTGATAATAACTAGTTAGTATTATACAAAATTTAAAATATGTACATACTACATATATTTTTGCATACATACAGTGTGATAATGGGTTACATTATGATAATACATTTATCAAACATACAGTAATATAATGAGACAAACTAATTGAATTGTATATCAACAGAACTATTAGATTAATATTTTAAATATGAATTATTATTTTATAAGAATATAAGTACAATAACTGCTATTTAACTCAATTGAATCAAAGTAAAAAAATATATAATAAATAAATAAATATTTCAGGACAATTTACACACATGGCACAATCTGATCCCATACTAACCTTTCGCTTGTGTTATGGAAACCACAATTGCTGATAAACATACATATATATATTTTTTTAAATAAATAGGTACTCATATACTTGGATAATAATTAACACCCCGACACAGTAAACATTCATCACACAAATATTTGCCCCGACCTCTGGCTCAGTCATAATGTTACTTGGTAAAAGATAAAATGTAACTTTTTAATGGTAAACTTTTTTTTTAATTCGTTCAATTGTTTTTGAGGTTAATTGTGATAAAGATTTTACCGCTACCGCTATAATAACAAATATGTACTTAAAATTAAAAAAATACGTGTGGCACTCGGGGACTGCCGCGGGAAAGCTATTGCATGCTATGCCTTCAAGCCACACCTCCGTGCCCGTCGGAGTGGGGAGCGTGAGGTTTTTTCGTTACGGAATTTCTGGATTCGGTCCCCGCGCTCGAGGCCCGCGATAGAAGCTATGCAATAGCTTAAAAAAAAAAATATTAAGGGGGGTCCCCATACAATAAACTTGTTTTTACTCTCATATATATTATACCTATAACAACTAAAACAGTAAAAATTAGTATAACTATGTACAACAAACGTGATTTTCTATTATAGATGACTAGATTTCCGCCCGCGGCTTCGCCCGCGTTTGCAAAGGAAAACC
>CAJQZM010020675.1:0-10183 GCA_907164665.1 Colias nastes | reverse complement strand
GCAGTGCTCACATAAAGTATTTTAGAGCTTAAGATAGCTCATTTACGGTTCAGTTTAATTAATACATGTACATAAAAAGCTGCAAATTATAATGATACAAAAAGCAACGCGACTATATTAATTTAAATAGTTTTCAATTACTTATTTCTATTGAACTTGCATTGCACAAATAAATAAAACTTGTATATTATTTATTTGAATATTCAACACCCAACATGACACAATATCGTTACTATGGTTGTCGGTTTGATGTAATTTCGTTATTTGCGATTTCGTGTTAGCGAGATGCTTTTGAACAATTGCCGAATACCTTATGTAGAATTCACAGAGGTACGAATCAGACGTTTCCAATTGCGTTTCCACGTATAATTAGTACAAACAAAGTATATCCATGGTTTGCTATTAAATTCGATCCTTTATTAGTTCATGAGTAGGAAAACGCGTTTTGTTTTATTTCTAATACATCTTCATATGTATATCTATATTTTTAATGTTAAAGTTGGTAACTACGTCAATAAAAGGTGGATTTGAACAATAGACTGATATTGTTCAGAAACATTTTTATCCACAACCACTATTTATTGATATGAACGTTGTTACAAGGGTAATTCTCGAAAGTTTTGATTACCTATTTAATTAATGAAAAAATATGTTTAATAAAATTGATTATAATTATTCTATTTGATACCAGGGGACCATTAGACCCGACCCAATGTGTGCAAGACTGTCCGACGAGCACGAGGTATGAGCCGGTGTGTGGAAGCGATAATATAACTTATTATAATCGGGAGAAGTTTGAATGTGCTGTGAAGTGTGGTGTTGGTACGTATCCTTGTGATTATTAATGTTCGTCTGTATGTTCTGTTTTTGTCAAACCACTGCAGCTATTTTGATGATTTTTCGTAGACTAGATGTGAAGATGTGCATGTTTTATGTTTCCAGCGAAAGTAAAACTTGATGAATGTGGCTATTTAATTGAAGCACTTTATTAGGTTTTAAAGCATTTTTAATTTTTTTGTCTACTATAAGTATAACCAATAACGTAACCATGTTTTTTTACAGATGTCATGATTGTAAGAAAGGGCCCATGTGATGCATAATGGTGCAACCATCAAAATAATAAATAATATTAATATTGTCAATCCTTTTCTTATTAAATAAAAATATAAAACGTTCATGCATTTTTTTTTAATTTAGAAAAATACGTCGGTGGATATCATTCATATCCTTCTTCCCTCTAATATGTACAATCAATAAATTGTATCTTATCCCCGTTGAAAAAAATTTCTAATCAAGTCTTTATATACCGATACTTACCTATATTACGAAGAGAGTCCATTTTCGTATGAAAATTATAATTAAATCTTCTAAGGAGCTCACGCTTCACTGCAAATGAATTAATTTTCCATTTCATCTTTTTAAATCTGCCTTTTAAAGTTTTAAATTAAAAATTTCAAAAGACCGTATCCAAATTACCTTCACTAGGCAATGTGCCCAGACTGGAGATGTTATCCCGTTTAACAGCCAAGATATTTTTTTAATTCACACAACTTTAATTAATGTTTTTACTGCTGTTCCATTTAGTTTCGGTGTTAATGAAGAACTTATACTTTAAATGTGTCACTTCCGCGTTTCATTATTGCACACTATCATGGAATTTACGTGTGTAGGTATACGGTTTTAAAGTTGGCTCTACTATACTACAACAATATACTATACTATAGAATCCACCTTCAGAATAAGAGCATAATAGATCTATAGTAGCTAGGTAAGTATGTAAATAATACGTAGATTTCGTAAAATTGGATGGGATTCGTGAACAAAACGCTTACGAATTCCAGTCTTTATTGGCATCGATGTTTGAATCCGTAATAAAAATAACACAAGCCTGGTCTCGATAACGTACGCACGTTTACAAGCGATTGTCGAATCAGTAAATTGAAAGTGTCGTTACCCTTATCTCGCGCCTACATGTGACTCGTTTCGGACGTGCAAAATTACATAGCTCTCGCTTCCGTTACGATAACGAGATAACTTTGTCAATGATTGCGCTATAAGCTATCCCAAAACTTGTTATGGATAATCGGGAATAGGGAGATGTCATATTTTTAGGAGCACCACTCCTCCCGTCTATTATCGTATCACAGTACGTGACACTAGTTCGAGAACAAAACTTCTCAGAATCTAAAGTACTCATTAGCACTATGATAATATTATAACTAATCTGCAATCATGATAAAAACTACGCCTTGAGAGCAGGCTAATGAAAAAGCTTAAAAAGCAGTAATTTTTAAGTGCCATACAAATAATGCAAGGTCATGATGTCACTTGAAGATGCTTGGTAAATCTCAAACCTAGTTTTGATATCCTAATATATCATTCAAGATAAAATACCAGCTATGAAGAAATAAAATAAATAATATATCTAGAACCTATAAGTGCAATAACTCAGTGTAAAGTGCTATATTTCACTTTTATGGGCGCAAAATGTAATGGATAATGTTCTTAAATATCGATTATTTCTTTGCAGACTTTTATCGTAAAATTCAATTAAAGTTTTAATCTTTCGGGAGCAAACTTTGGTGTAGATTTTACATGAAAGAGATCTGTAACGTGATTGTTAAAAAGTGTTCAATAAATGTTCTTCAGCGCCTTTGATTATGAAAAAGGTGAAGAGAGGTGCTAAGGGGCAACGAGGTGGAGTGCCAAACGAAAAGGGGATGCCGAGGAAATTGTGTAAAAGCACCCTTGAGTGAATCTCGACGTCTGAGTGCGTTTATATTATCTTGGCGCGAATATGCTGACTGGTTCTATTTATTAGATTGTACGTTGTAACATAACAATCCACCCGCTTTCCTTGACATCCTTGAAAAATCTATTTATGATCACGACGATGGCTCAAATTTGATTGCGACAGGAATAAATTAATAATAAAGTGGGACCTCTAAAATTTCTATAATATTCTACATATTTTTTATATATGTTTCATATAGATTTATAAATTAATTAAGTAAGTGTAAAGTATAGTAAATAATTATAATAAGAAGTAGTTACGGATAGTTTTTAAGTCACATAACAGTGAAGTGCAAGCAACAGTGGTAGTTAAATTTAATGTCGTGAAACGCAAATTATAAAGAGTACTAAAACTTTATGAATTTAATATACAAGTTTGTGACTTTTCTTAAGAAATGTGAGGTTTCCGTTGTTAAAAATTCAATACAACACGTTCTAACATAAGTGGTATTGTAGCAAAGTGATCGAAGAGCTCGGCGTAACCTAGCGGTGTGAACTTGTAAGAAACAAGAAGTCGAGTTTTCATCATTATTTTATGAATATGAATTATAACGTAAGAGACGTATTATAATGAAGAAAATGTTGAATATTATTTATAACATCTCGAATTAATACGGTTAAAATAATTAATACTTCACTGTAGAGGTCGATTAAAGAATCTGCATAAATATAACTTTAAATTAAAACTATAAGTCAACATTATTAATTCAAGTAAAATAATACAAATTTGAAAGATGCTGTCTCAGCATAGCTGATAAAGACTATGCTGTATGTAATATTTTATTTCATAACAAATGTTTAAATATTGCTAGCAGCCCTTGTCTGTACATTGAAATTTATCTATTAAGAGAACGTTGCCTACAACAAAAATCAAACAATCTAAGAAGAGTATATAAAGGATTATCCAAATTAAATAGCTCGAAAGTTTGCTGACTGAAGTCTCAGTAAACACAATTAAGACGGATTCCCGCATGTGGAAGAAGGTATGGGCATGTCTTAAGGAATAATTTTCTGTAGTAAATCCGGATTTTACTGAGAAATTTCAATATTCAGTAAACCTTAAAAGGAATAACGAAACTAGGGCACTTTAAGATGGAGATGCGAAGGAATTTGTATATAAATAAGGGAATACAAGCTGATGTCCAGGGAAATAAACATTATCCACTTTATTGTTACTAAGCATCTTTTTATAAAAACGGGTAAACAAAAACTGGGATATGAATATTAAAAATGATAGATGTTTTCCTTTTTTAAGTTTATCAATTTCTGAGAAGGCTCTCTTACCTCGAAGGATGCATACCTATAGTCTATACTTGTTAATGAAACTATGCAAATACTGTTTAGGTGTATAATGTATATAATATGTATTATGATAGGTTGTAAAGTAATATTCCTATTAAACATAACTTTCCATAAATAAATTCCAGCACTTTTCAAATATCGCTAATTAACTAATTAAGACTAGTGCCAGATTTTAATGAATTTAAAACCAACAAGTTAATATTGCACTATTTGCATAAACATATTCACAATAATTGCCTTCTTTATCTATTAACAAACGACATAATGGTTTTGTTTTGCATTTAAGTAAGCACAATCTTATCCAGTGTTTAATATAAGTAAGGCAAGACAACAAAAGGAAAGACAATTGTTAGTGTTCTGAACTCAATGTATCAAACTGTCGTTATATCAAATGCTTCCATTAGGCTGTTAAATACAACTTTAACTAATTTCGGCTCTACACAAAAGATATAACTTTGGTTTTGTTGTAAAGTTGCTCGAAGAGATTAGAGGTATATCAATTGTAGAGTCGGGAACTCTACGTATGCTTTGATATTTACGGGGAAGTTCTTATGTAGTTTAGGTATTGAATAGGGAAAGTTTTACGCACTGTCATGTGAATAAGATATGACAAAATTATAACTTACTAGGTTTTCGCCCGCGGCTTCGTATATAAAGGACAATTGACCGTGACAAATGAGACCTCCTCCTTACTATCTCCAGTCACAAAGTACAACGTGAAATAAATACAAACATAAAAATAAACGTGTCTTTCTTTTGCATATATAGTAGTGCGTATACTTAGTATTATTTAGGAATACGTCTGATCAAGCTATCCTAGATTTACCTCATTTGGAAACGTTGGTTGAATAATTAATTAATAGATAATTGTAACTCACTTACATCATTGCCATCGACAACTGAACGAATATAGAAGGAGTCTAGACTCCAGATTATAAAGCAGATAAGTTCAATATAGAAATTTATTTTAACTCGATGTATTTTTTCATGAAAATCATTCATGTTGAAATACAAAGATTAAGCAATATTTAAAATAAGGCTTTCCGCTTTTTTAAGAACGCACAAAATCCGGAAATACCTCGCCCAGTATTGATTGATATTTAGACTTTTTGGTGTATTCAATTCAACACTAGGGTGGTTTATAAAACCATACTTTCATAATGTGCCATTGAAAACCCTCTCTTAGTATCGTGTAGGTAACTATCTACTTAATAATATAAAAACCATTTTTAATTAATTTGAATGTGAAGTGATTTTACCACAAAGATTACGAACGTGTATTATGAGTAGATTGGTATAATATGTATGCTTAAGTATAGAATTATCGAGTAAATATCTAGATGATTTTAAAGAAATTATAAGAATGAGAAAAATAATAAGAATTTTATCCTACTGCGGAACCCTGAATGGGGATGCGATGAAAGAGAAATAAAGATCTTGAAAACGTAATTGGAGCTGTATAATTCCGATAATTGAAAGAGCTATGATGTAACATCAAGCTTGTTATAATTAATCTTTATTCTTTTCATATGTATATTAAAATGTTAAGTTGGCTTCAATACATTAAGCGTAGATTGTGCTCATATTTTAGGTATGATATTGAATCTATTGCAAGGATTATTGTAAATCATCAATATAATATGATTATCTATATTTCTAAATTCGCATTAATGCAACCATAATGTACCACAGTGATCAGTATAAAAATAGCTACGTAAACATTTAAAATATACTATGATAATGTAAACAAAAGACAGCTTTTTCGATTTATTCACATAGTGTATGTAATTGAAAATTACTGAGCGGGAAAATCGGTGAGACTTGAAAAAATTTGATGGCTCTTAGAGTTTTTTATTATAACAATGTAACAACTAATAATTCCTTCAGCAGCAGTTCATATATAAATCGTAGTATGGCCGTAATGCCATTGTTACACTTTTGAAGAGAACTCATAACAGTAGATCCCGATTTTATTGCGGTTTTGCACTGTGCAATATGCTACTGTAAAATTGCTAAGGCTCTACCTTCAATGGACTGTATCATCATTGTTGTCAGAGTTTTATGGTTTCGTGGTTCGTACTAAAGATGGTTTAAACCATTGTGCATGTTGGCTGAAATATATTGATAACTGTAATTCATGTATACGAATAAAACGCGTTTATTTCTTCAACTATGTAGGTAGTTTCTATTTTAAAGCACTAAAACAGTAGCGAGTGTTGAGAATGAAAAGGTGAGTGTAAAAAGTATGGTATCTGTAATTTTATCGGTATTTGGTTATATAAAATGTATATGCATAAACTGAACTTATGGCATACATGCTATTGTCGATAACTTTAAATTTAAAACTTGTGTGTTTACATTACAATATGTTTACTTACTTTTATATTCTTTCATTAACAATTGTAATATAAAAATAATAACACAGTTTATGTATAATGAAATCTATTGCACTGGAGGCAGGAGATCTAAGTATATTTTTACATATATTACATATTCTTAGTTGCCTCGTTAATAATAGTTATGGTAATGACATGCTATTATTAGGGTCCCCACGATTATCACATTACCTTTAAGTGTAGACGTATAGAATGAGTAACTAGCTCACTGATATACGAACTCTACATATCACAATAATACAAACAATACGATGTTAGTTAAATATTACTCATATCGCATAAATCAAACACAGCAGCGAACAGACTTCCATATCATAGGTGTGTACTGTGTATAGTTGATGAAATTGCTTATGTTTAATCATGGCTTAATCCATATGCGTGGTTGAGTTTTGCCAATTCAGAATAGGCGTTCGTTAGGCCTGTATTAAGGGTCATGCGTCAACATATTTGCTTAGTTGTGGGAAGATCCACAATCTCAAATCGGAACTTAAAGCTAACAATACGTGTTTCGTAATTTAATAATGTACCTAATAGTTATTATTATACTATGCTTATACTAAACCCCGTCAATAACCCGTCACCTAAAATTACATATGAATGAAATAAATACAAAAATAATGCCCTATTCTTGAATTTTCTTATACTGTGGAAAATTGAACAATAAGGAACGATAGGAAATCAAAAACAGGTGTTGAATAATCTTTTTATATTTGACTGTACCGCGCTGAAACGGTCTCTCGTAAAAACTTACCACTTCATCCAGTGGGTTATATGAAATCGCGTTCCGTTCGGCTGAAATCGTCGCCGATCGGGCCCCGTCGCTACAATTGGTACAATTGGGCGGGCTCTTGTTCAGTCGACGTTTGCTACGTAGATCTCCTGACGCGCTTTTCGAATTTTCCCAGTACGTTACAATACGTTACATAGTTAAATACCAATATTAACGGAAAATTTTTTTTTGAATTAAGTGCTGTAAAATTTATTTATTTTAATCGTTGAATTGTGAGGTGGTTATTTTGTGTGGAATTTATTTATTTGTGAAGGAAATCATTGACTTGAATACGACGGGAATGATGTCGGAGTGGTTTGTTACGAGTATAAAATTTAGCAAGGTAGGAAGTGGCACTTTATTTTTAAATTTAAAATACACTCTATTTTATATTTTCGGAGAAAGCTTTTTAATAATGTAGGTGCGCGATGTTTGAGTATGTTAAATTATTCGCAAGTCCACATTTGCATATCTACTTATATTTGAATATTTTATAGTAAGCTTTAAACTTTTCTTTCGTTTTAAATTTTTCAAATGTCGCTACTTATGATATGAACTTATTGCTTTTTTAACTTTGTATTTTTGTTTTAAGCTAGTTAATATTGCTAATATGTAATACGTGGTTTGGAATATTTAATAATAATTTCTTAGTTTTATGAAATAAAATATCGATGGAAAGTTACAAAATATGATTAAAATTTTAAGCATAATTTCAATTAAAGTAGATCAGAGTATTGTATTGATGGATTTAAATGTTAATGAAACTCGTTTGATCGATTCGTGAGTGAAAAAGTGCTAACGACTACCCTCACAAGTGAAAATGAACAAAGTACGCAGCTTCAGTTTTCAAACAGAAAAGCTTCTATACTGTAGTAATAGAAGAAATGACTTGAATAATCGGTTTAGCCTTAACTTAAAAGGCGGAACTCGTTATTTGTGCAGTATAAAACAGAATATTCTGTATGATTGCATGTATGCGATAATATTAGTTTATTGTGTGTAAACATGCGATGTAATAAACATGAAATTTCTGTTTATGGGAGTGTGTAAGACAATGACTATATTTTTCACTAATGAGTATCACACATAGAATTGTTATTTTATAAATAAATATTAGAAATTGGTTACACACCATTACTCTGTTATAATATGATGCATATGTATATATGTGTCTGTAGCTTAACATTTTTTTTCATAAACTGTTACCTTTTTCGTGTATCTAAAACTTTTGGCACTGGCAACATTGTCGTTTGCTTCTAACGCAAAAATTCTTTCCTTTTTGAGAAAATTTATAGCCTTTGAACCAACCAACAAACTTCCAACAAAATGTTATAATATACCTAAATGCTAGAATAGTATTTTTTTAAGTACGAGAGGGTTGGGGAGACAGAAAGATAGAGAGATTCTAGACCGCCAAAGCAGCTGGATATCTTTCATCCAATTTACCAATTACGACTAGTAAACGCATTTAATTCCTTTTCACTGAAAGCCGTTTGACTCTAGATAATTGAATCAGATTGTGGTTTCAAGAATTCCATTATTGACGACGAATTTAAATTGAATGTGTGCTGTTAAGAATTCTTAAATCAGTAAGTGGATTAGGGGCGTAAGGTACCCACTTAATTTTTCCGAATAAATAATGTTTTTTAATACATTTTTATTTTCAAAAAATAATTTTTATCCAATCAGATACGAAAGCTCTCAATTTATTCGTACAAAAACGTGAAAAGAAAAAAAGCTGCTAAAGACAAGTGGGCTCGTTTTAGTTTAATGAAATTGCTTTGTCGATAATATGTCACGGCTTGATTAATGCCGTACAAAAAGTTCAATTAACAAGATTTCTATTGTATTAGCTAAATCGTTACATCGTCTTGGGTCTTGAATTGTGGAGGCAATTACAGGGACTGAGCAAATAAGAGAAAATCCCTATCTCACAAATGAAACTAAACAAATTTACGTAACGCAATTGAGGGACTGATGTCTTTTCACAATAATTATGTTGTACGAGTCTATAGCATCAGCAAAACGTGTTATTAGTGGGTGTATAATTTTACTTGCTTTTTTATATTGACTTTTAAGAGATATTATGGAGATATTCAATATTTTTAATATAGTGGCTCTATATTCCATGAAGAAAATAACAATTATACATAACAATCGTAAATTTTATTTACGCGTCAGAGCACATTATAATATGCTCATTATTCAATTTATAAATAAACTTCATTCAATCTTGATTCCTACTCTTATTTTTAAATGTAAGTTTTCATGTATAGGTGCTTTCAACTTGATCAATTGAAAAATATTAAATTAATAATTATTTATAATAAAAATGAATATGAAAAGTACTTTTATTGTGGTTGAAAACACGCGAAGACGCTGTGAGCTTTTAGTGCAATATATAGAGTAAAAAACCATAATTTTCAATTTAATTAAATGCAGTTTTTAGACAAGATCGCGTGTTGTGTGGTTCGCTTCAAGATTTCTTATGCCGGTAGGTACTACTTCGCCTCGGTTGCACTTTGAAAAATTATACGCTATTGTATGGTTAATTCTAATCTTCTTTTGTGAGCTTATGAAGACATTTTAATGACTTGAATTTAGCTTAATGATTAATATAGAGATATAATGAATAACAAAATGCCATACACAATTTCAAAAATATTTTTTGTTATTGATTTACTCAAATGCATATTAATGTCAGAATACACCTAAGCTTAATGTATTAGAATCTTGTGAAACGACAAAAAATATAATATATAAACAAAACGTACCAGCGAAGATATAATATCACATTATATTTTTTTATTAATAATAGAAATAATGATCACAAGTACAAGGCTAGACTTACCACGTTATATTTCGAAAGTATTAACTCTTATATCATCATCAATTCAGACAATAATCACCGCCTCTCAATAAC
>CAJQZM010020669.1:0-16977 GCA_907164665.1 Colias nastes | reverse complement strand
TCTCCTAATTATAAATATACATAAAAATTCGGTTTTCAGCAAAAAACCGATTAACGCACTGATCCTGCAGCCGGATCTCGTACTATTTATGCCGGGAAACTAGTGTGGTACTGTTGTTACTCCTACATAAAAGATCGAAATCATTTATATTATGTGTTTTCTGTACTTCGATTATAGGAGGATTTATGATGACGTTTGATGTAGCTTTCTCTATATGTCCTATTATTTCTTCAGTTTCAAAGCAGTCTGATAATAATGTTCTATTTATTTATATAGATATTGATATAATCCGCAATATTACAACAGGTAGATTGTCTAGGGTTGAATGTATTAGGTAGAGTCATGGTAAGCCAATCAAAATATAATCAAAGTATAATTTTCAACCATCTGCCAATATTCAGGAATGTATGGACAAGAATAAATCATTATGAGAATAATCTGTAGAAGTTACTGCTGTTTATAAAGATTTCATCCATTGTTAATTTTTATTAATATTTTACCAAATTGCATAATTTAGATAAAAGGAACAATTTAAATATAGTAGGAGAGTGTGAATCGAATGTGTAGGATTACTGGATTAGTTTCTCATAAATATAATGTTAAAGGAGATTGCCCAAGTGACTATGGCACTTGGTATCGCAATCAAACTTATTGTGTCAAGATGAAATATAGCTCAATTTAAAGCTTGATGTTAGTACTTTTAGAAACGATCAAAGTTTTTATATAAATAAGCCGCAGTTCGCGACAATAAAAATAAAACAATAGTTTTATTCAACACTTCAAAAAAAGTCTATCGAGTTTAAACTAACGATGAACCATAAGTTTTACATTTATTACATAGGTAATATTTTAATTTACAAGACAAATGTGAAAAGTAAATCGTAATAAACATTATTTCAAAATAAATAACGTCGAACAATGCGTCGAACACATTCATTTCAAATAGAAACTATGACATAAATGACGCAGGACGCTTGCAAGAGAGAGAGAGATATATGTGTCAAAACAAAAACTTTTACTTTTATTTCTATTTATTCGGTATAATTACGACTTAATAGTGATAAATATGATCATTATAAATACAAATAGGAATTAACAATATCACGAACACGTGACACAACTAGTATTTTACCGATTCCATACGTCGTCATACATGTTTCAAAACACAAACTTTTACTATTATTTCAATTTATCCGGTATAATTAAGACTTAATAGTGATACATATGATCATTATAAATACAAATAGGAATTAACAATATTACGAATACGTGGCACAACTAAAATTTTACCGATACCACCCGTGGTCATTCTCCTTTGATGATAATATAAATGTTACATAGAAAAAAATATTCATGTCAGAGTTCAATGGATGTGATTTAAAATCTGGATTGTAGGATTCCTATCCCGAATGAAAGGCATGAAATCGATCTTGAAAACCTTAACCTAACCTAACCTAAGAAAAGCTAGGTTTTATAAATAAATCTGCCAAAAGCCAGTGTTATTTTAAAAGTATCTATTATCTGTTATTTAATACATTAGGATTCATTTATTTGTTATAACTATACAGGCTGTACACCTACGCAGTTAGCCTCTGTTAGTGAATTAAATATCTTTTAAAAACACAGCTCTATATTTTATGAACTTTGATATTTAATTTCATATTTAATAGAAACAGCGTCAGTATTAGAATGTATATTTCATTAATATCTAAGTAATGACTTCAGAGTGAACGTGGCAGCTTGCTCTCTTAAGCCTCTTTTATTTAAATATGAAACATGTAATTTTGTGTTTAAATAATTCATTAAGATACCTATGTATCTTCTTACCTAGAAATGTTTTATATAATGATTAACTATACAGCTGTTGAAGGTCTCTTTAGCATTAACGTTATGATTGGCCTGTTTTCTGATGTAAAATACAATACAATCTCTGAATTTCATAGTGAATGTCTGACATAATCAAATCTCAAACATTATAAAATTCTTTATGAAAAATAACAGTAAAAATGATGCTTCTATTAATATCTATTATAAGTTTCTACTTTCTATGTAAGTAAATGTTTTGTTGCAAAGATGAAACACCAACCATCTTTCCTTGTTTAACCTTTTTATTACATTTTTTATTCTTTTAACGAAACGAGTTTTGCAGCTTTCGTATTCATAGTTAGAACAAAAAGATGTTCGGTTTTTCATTTTGTCCCGGGATTGTTCGTTTTATGAGCATAGTGTACTATTCTGCAAATTTGCAAAAGTTTTTATACACCTTTAAATTATTTTAGGAGCGTTTTTATAGACGTCACAGACACAAAACATTTCACTTCGTAATGATACTAAAAAACAGTGTCAATTTAGGGGAACAAAGGCGGATACCGTTTTTCGCAAACTTTAACAATCAGTTAGCAGAATTGAGAATGTCTTTAGTTTACAGTAGTTAAAGCAAATAAATTGCGAAGAAAGTTTCGACTGGAAGTCATAATAATACTAAAGATGTTTAATCTATAGTACAAAGCAAGGAAACGGTTAGAACTCACCACCGTGGAAATTAACTCTAAGAAAAACGTGTTTCATAGTTCGAAAGTTACTCTGAGGTATTCTTTGTGGATATAAAAGAGTTTGTGGCCTCAAAGGAGACGATGAGCTCAAGACTTAACTTTGATTAGAACTTCCTAAGTTTCTTGCGAGAAGTTTGACCGACGCGAAACGTTACGTATTGTATACAACACTTCTTGTGAAATGTAAGTTAGAATCGTTTGGAAACTATGACGTTCAAATGTTATTTGGATTACGTAGTCGAAGTTACTGGATTTGTTCATAGAGAATATACATTATACATAAAAATAATTGTGCGCTATAAACTCTCTGTTATTATTTTCTACGTTATTAAAAATACACATTATTTTTTACGAACGTCAGCTATTTTTATCGGCGTTTTATTTCACAAGGTTACTTAATAAAAAAAATTTAAAGAGCCAACAGAAGCGGATACTATTTTAAGATGCTATAATAAATATATATCATTTTGTTATATATTAAAATTTACTGTTGATTTTTATTTATTTGGAAATTATAATTTATCAACAAAATAATATAAAATTATCTGATTAAGCTTTTATTGTCTCTACACGTCTTGAAATAGGTATGGAAAATATTACATTGTGATATTTTTTTGAGCTAGCTGCTAGGTACCGTGATATCGTCCTCGTAGTCAAATAAATTAACAGTAGGGGGAAGTCCCGTAACGCCGGACGGCACCTACCGCCGGACAGTCGTCCTATCCAAGCAAGTATAAACCTGTTCGATTCGAACTACTATTGAAGGGGGGCGCGGGGGGTGCATAGCTACAGGATCACGTGCTGCAGCACGCCAGTGACGCGCAAGGCCGTAGCAGGAGAGAGTGTTTGTTGTTTTTGGCGGGAACGCGCGGCGTCACGTAAGATCAACGTAAGTAGTTTTGGCACATTTATGCATTTATATTTTAATGGTAGTCGATAATTGAAATAGCATTTGATTCTTATCGGTAAACCGATAGAATTTTATTGGATTTTTGAAACCATTTCGGTAGGTACTACCTAATGTACGATATTGTCTGTCCCTTAGTACCGGACAGTAAATCGTCCCCTAGCACCGGACAGTGATTTGTTTTTTTTTTTCTTGTAACAGTTTACGTTAATTAATTAATTTATTTAATTTTCTTTTAAGGTATAGACAAAAGAAGAGAAACAAAATGGAAGACAAGAAAAAGAAAGGATCGTGGAAGAAACAGAGCTTGCAAACAGCTATTGATAAGGTTTTGTCCAAGGAAATGAGTGTAAGACAAGCCGCAATTGTGTAGTTAGCTTAGAAGACTGGATCCAATGCTCATCGTGTCTTGGGTGGGCACATGAAGCATGTGCAGACGTTCTAGAGTGTGGAGATGGCTACATATTCGATCGATGCAGACTCTTCTGAAATGTCCGGTGCTAGGGGTATGGCACAAACACCCGTCCGGTACTAGGTGCCACATTTTAAAATTATATTTTTTGTTACCAAAGTTTGATTAATGGTATTAATTATGTTTTGAGCAGAGGTTGCTTTTTTTTAATTTTATTTGATTTCTATCTTTGTTACCTACTATAAGTCATAAATAAATATACATTCCTGAAAATATTTTTTATTTTATTCATAAAAAACCTTAGGTGTCCGCCACTGGGGGACTTCCCCCTAAATGGCTTATTCGTAGCAAATGCGCATCAGAATGGATCTTTTCATGGAAATTAGATATTTTCCAGATAAAAAACCAATGGCTTATATCACTAATTAACTTAAGCACAATGTTTTCTAAGTAGGTACTCATCAAATGTGATCATTTGTGCCTTTGAAATCTAACATCTAACTGGGTTTTGCATTCATTCAAATTTAAAAAGATAATTTATTTCATATTTCAGGTACACAAATTGCTTTGGTGAATAATATTAGTTTCTTCAAAGCAAACAAGAAAATAAGACAACGAAATATCGCGGTAAAATATAAATTTCATTCTTGGGTAAAGCTAGTATAATAAAGCGTCTTTATTTATGTTTTAAATATAATATTTTCGTCTTGCACTAAATAAAGATAATAAAAAGAGCACAGTACTCAGCACAGTAACCATCAGACAGTATTCTAAGTATCTTCGGCTTTGTTTAATGGAGTTTCTTTTTATTACTAGAAGTTTTTACCTCAAGGATCTTTGTGATTATTATCCTATTAAAAGTATAACGAGAACAGTTTTAGAGGTTTTTATTTTGACTCGAGTTGTTCGCGTTCTTAGCGAGTGCATAATTAATATGTGAACTACTTTTCAACGGTATTATAAAAACCTCATTTAAAATGTGCTTTGGAAAGTATGACAATATGAATTATGAGCATTTTAATTTTTTAAGCTCGATGTTGTTGAGAATAATGCAAGTTGCCTCTTTCTTTATGTGGTCGTTTTGTTTCAACATTTGTTTATTTAAAAGACATAATTTAATAATTAAGTATATAGGTAATATGACAATTTTATTTGAACAGTATTTACCATATTATTATTTAACATAGTCGATAAACTCATTTGGAATTGCTTCAAGTTATACAAAGGTTCATATCATGAAATTTTTATATGTATAGGGTCAAGTCACCACCAAAATACCCAAGTTTCACTCAGTTCATAAAAACGAAACGACGGAAAATTTTGTATGCAGAGCAATCATAGACGTCTGGGATATGCAAAAAGCTCAATATTGAATTCCTATTCATGCTCTAAAGTTATGACCTGTTTTATAGAGAATCAATAAAGCTATCGTAAATTATATTTACAAACCTACGTGCAACTAATGCATATGCATAATTCAAAAGAGTTTTGTTTAAAATCCAAGTGTTCGAATCCGACAAAAGTGATTTATCAAATAATATTGCCCGACACCCGTGTCATAAGGAATAGTGGAAAATTTCATAGCAAATATATTATTGTAAATATGCAGGAAGCGCTGAGCTTCGTACCAAATGTCAGACAACCAAAACTGATCCTACAGTTTCTGGGAAAATCACCCTTGTGTCGGACATAATGTGGATGCAATTTCCATAAATTTTACACACCGTGAGCATGGTCCCCAACCGAAAAGATTGGACGTGACCGCATGATTATGGCTGACGGTGTAATGCCTATGTTATGAGATTGATGGCATTGGAAAAACACATCTGTCCTTGTATGCGATGTTACGTGTGTGCGATTTATTTGTTTTAGGTTTACAATGGAATTTTACACAAGTGTAAGTAATCCAAGAGAGTTTATAAAAAACTATTAATTCAGTTACAATTTCAGATTTCATTTTTAACTCACAGAAAACTTAATATTACTTCAGTTACATTCATGTAACATTATTCTATTAAAAAGTTTAATCGTCTGTCTATGATATCAAATTACACCATCATCTAATAAAGGTTATTTGGTAAAAAACTGGTTCACAGATCAACACAGTGGAATACCGGTGACTGTTGCCGAAAATTATTAACTACCTTTGCTAATAATCATACAGCAGCATACACAGATAAACTTCAAATTTATAACAGTTAATACTTACATATCCTATCATTACAGCAAATAATTTCAGATAAACCCATTTCTTAACATTTTGAAACAAACCGTAGAAAAATGCTGGCTTATAACACTATAATGTGCGGTCGTAAAAACTTGACATGTAGATAAAAATTCTCCCTTCGTCGATCGTCGGTATAGTACAAAGCAAAAGCGGCCACTAATCAATAACACAGCCATACAATTTTGCCCGGATCCTTGTCGTCCAGTAATACAGAACATACATTATCCTAGAAGAAACAGGAACGTGCATCCGTATACAAAATAAATTATAAAAAGATCTGGAAGGAGACAAGGCTTTCTTCAACAAGTCGTAAATTTAACGGCCGAAGGATTCCTTATTTCCCTCGGCTATTCGCATGTTAGCAACTATCCCTTTATGAGGAACAGTAAACTTTTGTTATTAATGCAACGCGCCGCAGTTTTAGTGTTATTTGAAAGTGAATTTCGTCGTCACAGAAAGCCACATTCCTTGCGAATTGGTTTTTTAGTTCAATATTTTATTTTATGTCAGAAAATAAGACAAGATTGTTTTGCGCTATTCCTTTTAATAACTAAGTAATGTGCATGTAAAAATAAATAAAAAAATTATATTACTGAGGTCTGTAATGTTATCCACTAGGCTCGTCAATATTCATTGTTCATATCGTTTCACACTCAAAAATAATAAAAATAGTAAATTTAGAATTGGAGGTGCTGGGATTTGAACCCAGGACTTTCAGCATGCGAAGCAGACACTCTACCACTGAGTTACACCCCCGATATTGAAACTTGTGAAATTACGCAGTGCATTGCTCATAATAATTGTAGACATGTAGTATGAAGTACCTACAGTGAAAGTGAATATTATAACCCATTCAAAGGTGCATTCAATGCAGTATACATAAAAGACCTTAAAGTGTAAATTTATTATTTGTTGTAATATGTAGAGCAAAGTAACTTGTTAGGTGTCAAATTTTTTTATGGAAGAGATTTCGAAAATTATATCTTTGTAAAGCAATAAATATTTCAATAATATGAAATTTCTGTAACTAGAAACATAAAATTTAATATTTAGAAGTAGGATAAGATGATTAAATAACAACATCGACCTAGACGACTCTATATTACTGAAATCTTCATTACTGTTAATTCTATTCACTGAAACACTATGACCAAACATTTATTTGATTCTTCGTGAGTTCGTGGAATTGTTGCAAAAAAATGCCTTTCATTTTAATTATAAAAAATGAACTTGATCAACTGAAGAGAAAAAAAGGGACGATCTTACGATTTTAGGTATGTTATGGTAATATGATTGCCTACTTTTGTAGTCATAAAGTGAAACATATTTTAATTTATATGTCGTTAAATTTAAAATATAATATTATTTTCCCCATTGATAACTATAACATCCCACAAAAAACCATTAGACGGTACTGTATAAACGTAGACGCAATCAAGACGTAGTAAACGTTATCTTGTGTAACACCCTTAATTAACGTACACCATTTCTCATTCGCCTCAGAAATTGCTCCATTGTCCGAAATTTGTACCACGCGTAGTAGAAACGTACCGTAAGGGAATTATGAGTATAATTTAATTAAAACACAAGAGCACCTTGATGCCAATTAGTCACACGATCTGTGATTTGGGCGTCATGTAATTTGATAGCTTAATGGGTTTATGCCTGTGAGCCTACCTCCCACTCTGCAGCGACCAATCACAAACAAAAGCATTACGCCTTACAAGGCTGCACTGACTCATAGTTACACTTAGAGTGATTCAGTGTTACCGTAATCTCCTTATGAACTTTAAAAATGCGGTACTTTTAAGCGGTTTATATGTGCGGTCGTAAATTGTTAATCTGTCTACAAGTTTGGGTATATAATTATTTAATTTATTTATATTATCCTTGATTAGTTAACATATAAACATGAAATGTAACCACATCTATAGAAAAATAAATAATACGTTCATACTTAAATCAAACTCATAAAATATTGTCTTCAGCTCACTGCTTCGCTCACGTGGAGTTCAGTTTTTTTAGATTGTACGTTGAAATTCTTTATAACAATCTTTTCAGTAGTGCGGGTAATATACCTAGAAACACACACACACACACACACACACACACACACACAGAGAGAAATAATTTCGCATTTTTAAGCGACAGTTACTTCTAAAACGGGAGTAGCCTAAACTCTGTTTGTATTGTTCTTATACTTAGGTATTTTATTATATCTGTATGAGAAGTGTAACATATTTATACATACTAAGTAAATCACTATAAAATGAAGAAGTTTCATTTAAATGTACATTTCCGTATGGAACAAAAAATTGACTAAAGTCCATTGGGCTACTTGAACTGACGCCGAAGTGCTAATAAGATCCTTACGTCACTGGACTGAAGACTTATTATTTTTACTAAAAGATAGCCCAGCGAGAGATTTTCAATATAATTGCCCTGGTTCCTTCAAGGGTCTGACATTTCAAAGGGCAGTCAGTGACATGCTCATTGTCGGAACGCCCAAGGTTCACTTTATTCAAAGATTTGCAGTTTTTTATTTAAATATTTTAAATTGACTTTGCGGTACTCGTTAATAAGCGTCATTCATAGATTTTGATCACATTTCACATTGTATCTGACGTATTTCTTTATTTATGCCAGAATTGCGGTTTTAAATAAGTACTTTATTTATGGGACCGTATTTTACGTTTGTGGGTAATTAACATGAGGGCAAACGAGAGGTCTTGGGTTCTAACCCCGGAAGAGATTAAAATCTAGATCTGCAATACGGCTATGTATAAGGAACTCATCTCTTGATTTTATTATATATGCCATAGGCATCGTTCTTATCTTGAACTGTTTGATTAGGTACTTACCAACAATTTTAACCTTTATCTGTAATATTTTGTTATTACAAGATGGAAAGCTCAATATCTTATTTTTTTAAGAAATATTAAATGACTAGAAAACTTATGACGATAATACTAATCTTAGTATAGACAAAATTAATAAGGCATTACATAAACAAATTAAATAACATAATCAATAGAGCTTCGAGCTATAAAGTTTCATAATATACCTATGTACCTACTTCAATATTTACAAGCAACATAATAAAAATTGTATTACTTATTTTATAAAGAACTCCGAAGCTATGTCACCCTATAATTATTTTACAAAGAGCCTAAATTACATGTATAAATTAAAGATTTAAATTTATACACCCGCTACACAGGTACCACTAAACAAAACAACCAACCGCCTACAGAAAGCCTCTACTACCATAACTTAGATCAGATCTAATTTAGTTTTATTTGTGCCATTAAAAACAATTTGCCTTAGTCTTAATAAATCCATTAGAAACTTAATCATTGTTTATATTACCCGACTTTATTACTTAATTGTTCAAAATGAATTTTTCAGTAAAATCCACGGAAAACTTTCATTATGCTGAGTGACTTTTTATTACGTTAAATTATGGGTACATAATAATTTCTTTACGATCCGCGTTTCAATAGAAAATATTCCAATGGCAATAAAATTAAATCGTAACCCTAAAATCTCGTAATTAGTGAAACTAATGGTGGTAATCGACTTCTTTATAGAAAACGAAAACTTTTTATACAATAATTTTAATTAAGCTATTAGATTTTATTGGTTTCAATCCGTATTTCGTAAAAAATAATGATTTATGAGTGTAAACAAGTTTTGATATGTTTTATAAATTGAGCTCACGTACGATCCCGCGATCGACGAACCAAACAAAAAAGTCGAAGCCTATACAAATATTATAAATAAGTAAGATTTAGAGATATTATCCATAGTCTATAACATGTTCACGTTTCTAAAGAAATCGTATGACATGCTTTACGAAAAAAGAGCAAAGCTGAGAGCATTCTGTGGAGTAACTTGATATTGCTTATTCGGTTGTTTTCCGGCTGTTTGGGTATAAGATTACAAGCAATTTATTTCAATATGGCAATTGAATTTACGAAGCTTTCAAACAGTTTGAGAAGTATTTTATAGCCATCCTTTATTTTGCCTGCATTCGCTTGCAGAAGTCAATAAAGTTTTTGCGATAGAACAAAATATTGTGAAGGTAATGTTTAACCACAATAAATTTTGATTGACGATTATTTTATGTCTTTCTAGTAGATTTTATTACGGATAAATAATATGTTGGCTTTGTAATCAATACCCTTGGCTTGTGTTTAAACCGTAACAATATAAATAAAATTAAACGACTGGTGCTAGTTTATATTATACTGTTCCTTTCTAAATTGGATTGAGGACTATATAACTACATCCTGTTTTATTTGTTGTCATTCAAATAACCAATTATTTTATAAAGTTCAATGAGATACCTTTATAACTGTGCTAAAATATATTAGGTTATTGTAAAATTAAAAAAAAATATACAATAACCTAATACATATACATCACATAATATAAACTCCACTTTATAAATTAACTTGCATTTTTATTACTATTCTCAGCTTTGTGATAACTGTTCATTTATCTATCTGCATTATATATTCTACATAAAATATTATGCATAATCCAATGAATACAGAAGCAGTTAAACCAAATTGAATTTCGCTAGGAGCTAGTGGCACATTTTTCTTCGCATCCAGGACATCAATATCGGTACAATTATCGATAGCCCGCGACCAGATTGCAATCTCGATAGGTTAGTTTAATCCACAGATTTATAGCCCCGGTCACCGCACTTTAATCCGTAGAAAAACTCGCTTTCGATCGGGGAATGGCTTTTGCATTTTCTAGCTCGATATTAGAACATTAAGAATCATTGAAGCCGAATACCATCCAATACTCCATCCTTATATATACATCCTTATATACATATACATCCATACATCCAATAATTTGAGTTTGAGTTTGAGTTTTGTGTTAATCCAAAATACCAAATTTCATGAAAATCGGTTCAGCAGTTTTTGCGTGAAGGAGTAACAAACTAACAAACGTATACAAACTTTCGCATTTATAATATTAGTAGGATTCAATTCCAATTATATTTTAGATGCCTAATGACCTAGTTGTGAATAAAGCACTTCATGTATGATACACGACCTAAATGAGCAATCAGTTAATCGCTCATTCCCATAGACGTGTTTAATTCCCTATTTTAAATTCAAACCGCTCACCAACATTGTATGTTCAAAATTTTCTCACCGTCAGTAAACACCGATACACTAATAAGTACTACCAACACAAGAACGCGTCTCTTTGTCTTACAAATTACTTTTAATTAACGCACATTTCGTTTATCCGGTATCGAATATCCCATCCAGAGCCTTATTAGAACGATTACAAGACGGACGAGCACAAATTATTTTGATCTATTTTTGTTTGATATACCATAAAGTTCTTTCAAGTTCATTCTGATCTGAGATCGATGTTATAAAAACGGAACACATTTTAACACGCAGTCCACGGAACTAATATGTGATTGAAAGTGAAACGCGTATATAATATAGTTTGTTGAGTAAAAAATAGCAATCCCGTGCATGAAGGAGCGTCAATAAAATTTCGTTTTAAATATTCATCAGAGCAAAAACTGCGTACACGAAATCATCAATTTGATGGCTTAATAAGAACCGATGTTCGGGTCTTACAAGGACGGAAATTGGTCTCGCAAATCGTTCACACAGCATGCGCTGAACAAACTCTACAGACAAAAGGCTGTAATTATTTATCATGGCTCGCAATTTCAGTTCGAGTTAACAAGTCCGACGTTTATAAACGTAAATTATCAATAACGTATCGCCTGCTTGAAGTCGAATGTTTCGATGATTAATAGAAGTTAAATGTGATTGCAATAAAATGTCCAAGAGCAGTAACGGGCTTTTGATGTGACTTTATATTTTATTCATTGGTTTAAATATTTTGTTATTTAAATATTGATGACTGCACGTACATACCTACCTTTAGAAGACAAGTTAATGTGAATCATGTTGTAGCCTTTTTGGAATCTTTGTACTACAGCAGAGTGGCGCAGTGGAAGCGTGCTGGGCCCATAACCCAGAGGTCCGTGGATCGAAACCACGCTCTGCTAAAGTATTCACTCATTTTATGATAAAAAATAATCACTTTTCGAATAAAAATAATCAGTTAAGAAATAGCTGTACTTATTTTTGAATCAACTGTAGTGTAAAAAATACAGTTTATTTTATTATTTCGGTAAACGGATTGGAATAAGCCTTTAGTTTTCTGACAATGCAGTTACATAAAGCATTGTTGTTAATCCAAAATGGCCGCTACAAGAAAGTAGCGGATTACTTATTATGGTTGTATATTATTATCTTAAATAACTACTAGTAAAAAAGCTTTTTTAATACCTAACTGTTAATATTTTATTACCTATATTTCAACTCATAGAAAAGACAGATAAAGCTTAGGAAAGTAAGTTTATACAAATGACACATTATTATCCTATACGATATACATAGAAATCCCATAACAGCAGCTATAGATGCAATAGCTCTATCGGGTAAACTTCAAAGAAGCTCAAATGCAAATTAATGGATTTTAACATACACAAAAAACCCCATATAACCATTATTCCGAGACAACTCTCATAACAAGGCCCAATATTTGGACTAACTGATTACTTTCTGTGTCGGTTTCTCACAATTACGTAACTTTCTTACCTGGAACACAATATCGGCAGTTTTATTAGACCAGTAATAATGTTTACAATAGTGATGTTCTATGGGATTACGTAAGCAATTTCACGGAAGGTTTTGACATATTTTAAATGCGGCTTTATTGTGTTTCACTAGATTCTTGCTAGTTTTTTTTATCATGTTTTGTCTGTAAAGCAGTGTTTGTATCGGAGGACCGTCATTATTGAAATGTCTGCTTCGAGACCACCCGTGACATACGGTTGAGGAATTGAGAAAGCTTGTTAAAGGTAGTTATGGATTATCCTTTAATGCACCTTACTTTAAATGGTATAATGCAAATCCTTTTAATACTATACAAAATATTATGTTAAGAAGCAAGAGGATTATATTGATTCTGGTTATAAGAATAAAGAAAAAAACATAATAGATTAGTTATTAAAACTCAAGCTGTATTAGAATTTTGGATGGTAAATAAATGGAATGGAAATTTTTCGCTCTCTTTGGAAGCACTGATTGCCCAATTATTATAGACTTGAAATTTCGTAATTCCTTTGATCTATATTCCAGACGCGGTCCGAAAATTTCAGTTTGCCTGTAAAATTATGGAGGAGGGCAATTAGATTAGACTTTGTGTTGTTTGCATTAAATAGTTCTTTATAAAAAGATAAAAAGAGAGAAATATTTTAACCTCATGACAATGAGGTAGTTTGTTGCGGGATCGAATGAAAATTAATTATTATCATTGGATTCTTTATCTATAACGGAACATAATATTATCCACTAGTAAGTTTTTATTTATTATTTATAACCGTTAGAAATTCGGACACCACTTGCCAAAATAACTGAATAAATTCCACAAATTTATTACATATTTATATCGTGAATTAGCAAACAGACCACGCAGCCTGTGTGGCACAGGATCGTTGGTGGCCACAGTCGAGACTATTCCAAATATTTCACAAATTACAAAATTCTCCCAACGATGTTAGATCGCGTCGTCTCACGTCCTAGTCTTTATCAACCGATCATTTCTTTGAACGGCTTAAAATAATTGAGTTGGTTTTTAGACTTCCAAGATTCGCAATTCCCTATTATAGGTTTTTAGACAATTGCTGAGATGTTCGTTTCAGGTCCATCGAACAAAGTTATTATAATTTTCTAAGGTCTGCGTTATTTTGCCTATGTCTCATAGTTTTATAATTGTAATATTATAAGAACAAAATTGTGTTCAGATTGGCATTGTTATTTGAAGATTAATCTTGAAGATGAAACAAGAGCTTAATTTAAAAATAATATCTTAAAAACCCGCATCTATTAAGGTTTAACAAGCAATATTCCTTCAATTACCACGTTCATATCTAATACAACGTTGCTACGGGTTGGCAATAAAACTTCAATTCTATGACTAACCTTATTTATATCTCGAAGGAGTACATTTGGCAGCAACTTGATTACGGCATCTATATAAAATTTTGATGGAAGTTTTCAATAGCCGTGTTCGAGATAAATCAAATAACGCTGGATTCGCTGTCGTTGGAAAATGTGTTCATTCATGATAGCGCGTTGCATCGGAAAGCTGTAGAGATGATTCAGTGTTTGCAATATCTAGAGCGGAATCTGTCTAATGGTACCATATTTTAGGCCTTTTGAGGGAGCGGCAACTCATATAATAGAATGCACAGATTTAAGGCAAAACAATTCACAGGTGTGTTGAATTGGATTAGAAACTGTTAGAAAGAACAAGAGCATAAACACAAGATTGCTAAGCAGCACTTTTTACCAGTTCTTATAGAATCATAATATAAGAACTGGAAAAAGTCTGAAAAACTTATAGCCTTATTAGCCTTTTTAATTACATTTCTAATTACACTTCTACACTAGGATAACGCAATAAGACCATATTTTATAAGTATGCTATGTGCAAAAGCATACTTTACTATTCAGTTTAATTTTTTGACACAAAACTGCAATATTAATTAAATTAAATTCATAAGAATGTGACTTCATAACCCGTGTTAGCATCCATATGAATGAATAAAACACACTAGGATAACAATACTTATGTTTGAGTCGGTTACGCTCCTAACACAGCTAATTTTAGCAGTGGCATGAATGGATTCTTCTAGTGTTGTCTGCAGATATGTTCTGTCAAGCTATTATTATATTCCGATTGGTATGTTATAGAACAGATAAATTTAACTTGTGTGTGGTTCTTATTGTTTGCTTGTTTCTCATAAGAATGAAGATTTAGGTAACATTAACTTTATCTTCAAAATGAAAGGAATATTATTATGGCTTTGTAAATTGCTTTGTTAACCATTGTTTTGATGATACACTATACTACTTCAAATATGGACATTAATAAAAATGACTGTTAAGTACCGAGACCGTAACACATAGACCGTAACAAGAACTTAATATTAATTGATCGTTTGATATTCGCGGTAGTAAATTATTTTTATCGTGTTCAAAAAGAGCATCACATAGACGTCTAGTCAGTAACATAACATTGTATGTCCCAAATTTCAATCAAATTCATCTAGCAGTGTAGAGTGAAGATCCACCCAGCATATACCTACATACCACTATTGAATTATAGTTTCAATACAGTTTGCTATATATTGTGATAAATTTTCAATTTTCCGCTGCACGCTACACAATCCAGTTAGTGACGGACGTGGACAGGTTTCAGCGAAAATAGTCTTGAATATATTTGACCGACAATGCATTCATTATTATACGTCGCATCTGTTCATTTGGACTTCAATTTACTCGAACTATGCTGACGTGAAAAGTTAGGGCTGGTTATGTCGTTATGTTTTAGACTCAAATGCGAAGTGACAAATTATGTTTGTTTGAAGTAGCGTTTATGATATTATATTATGAGAAGTCGTATGTTGTATGTTTGTAGATATTTACATAATTTCACAAAATATGTCCTTGTAAATATCGTACAGTAAGCTTCAGTAAAACAATATTTATTTGCTTCATTAAAGTTCATAACTGAGTTATACTAGATATATTATAATATGAATACATTAATTTGTAGAATACTACTTTTATTTATTGGCATGTAGATGCTAAATATGGCTATTTTCTATATTTCATTTTTTTGTTTATAGTGCATTTCTATTAAAACAAATCTTTAAACATTGAAATGCTCGCACAAAAGCAAGAAATAAGTAATACGACTGCATACAAATCTTAACCTTAAAACGCCGATCCAAAGTGCATATTCCATTGGCATCGCATGCATTTCTATTTGGAAAATCTGCAGCTATTCATCGCTTGTCCAACAGCTATTTTATCAATACCCTCATCTATCCATCGTATAGCCAACCGCCATTCTATCCCGAAGCAATCTTAGAACAAAACGAAACAAGAATTAAAGATCACTGTTCGACGACCGAAATAGTGTTGGACTGCATTCAAAACTCCAAGGAATTACTATAGTATTCGTTACATCCGTCCATTCAGTAACTCAACGCCTTTGTTACCTATTATAATAGGAATTTTCAGGATATTAAAATACTATAAATCTCTGGAACGTTTGAGACTTTTGAATAAAAGCGCACATGAAATTCGTTAAATTTATTTTAGTCCTAACTTGCTTGTATAATAATAATAATAATATAAGCTTTTATTTCCTTACTTTTACAAAAAATGTTTTACAATTTAACTTAATACTTAATACTTTATATAATAATTTGTAAAATCTTAAAACTAGTATATGTTAATTGTTAGTAACATTGTTGCTATTCTATGTTAGTACTTATCCTATTTTCTTAATTATTGTAAGGGCCGCTTTGAACGGTGAAAGCCTCCTCCAAAATTTTCCATTTCTGCCTATCATTAGCCAGTTTTACCCATTGATTCCCCGCTACATCGACAATGTCATCTTGCCATCTTTTATTGGGTCTGCCTCTTTTTCGGCTCCTGTCCGCTAAAAACCAGTTTGTAATGATCGTTGACCATCTTTCATCTTTTTGCCTTTGGTTGTGTCCTGCCCATCTCCATTTTAATCGAAGAACATGATTACCGACGTCATACGCTTTTGTTGCTTTCCTTATGGATGTATTTTTTATATGGTCTTTTAACCGGATATTCATGTAGCTTCTTTCAATTCCTCGTTGGCAAACTCTTAATTGGTTAAGAGATTTTTTGGTCAGCGACCAAGTTTGGCATGCGTAAGTAAGACATGGTAACAAGCAGCTGTTCATGGCCTTCGTCTTCAACCGTACTGGTAT
>CAJQZM010020667.1:0-12319 GCA_907164665.1 Colias nastes | reverse complement strand
CTAATCCGAGCTTTTACGGTTTTGTATGCTCCAGGCACTGCACTATATATGTTGTAGAGCTTCCATGATAAACTTTGAAATAGCTCCCAGTATACAACAACCTTAAACAAACGCGGTGGGCTGCGTTCAAGCGCGAAATGGGACGCCCAAGTTGCTGGTACAAGCCGCTAAGAAAAAGGAAACTCGTCTTGAGTTTAGAGTAGGTGAAGGCGTAATTTTATATTGATAAAAGCTTTTTTAAATAAATAATTAAATCCTTTATTTGCATTTAAACATGGTATTTTAAGGTGTTATAACTATATAACTTATAACTTACAATATAATATTGCATGTTTAGCTGTTATTTAACAGCGTGCAAATTATTTTATTACATATCTGTAATCAAAGTGTCTAATTCATTTGTCATTCATTCACATTATTCATTAAACAATAAAAATTTCAAAAATTTATTATAACATACATTATAAAATCGAGTCACAAATAGACAATCCCATTCATGAGTCCAAGAATTCCTTAACACTATAAAAACATTTCTGTTGAAGCCATTCGTTAAGTTTTTTAAAAATAATTTAGAATCTAAGTTTTTTATAAGCTGAAACAAACTCAAATATGTATTTATTCAAAGACATCGTTTGGCAGCGCTTTTGAATCGTCACTACAGAACGAACTACACTACAAAATACGAGTTCACCACATAAGTACCTATAATAGAATAAATGCAGTAGTGTGTGTGACTGTCTGTTGTCCGGAATTCAAGCAAAAATTACTGAACGGAGTTTGATGAAAATTTTTGGTTATTTAGTTCGGTAAAGTATAGACTGTAGACTATAATTAAACACGCAAGAACGAAGTCGTGGGCACAGCTAGTCTATAATAATTAATAGATGCAGGTAAGTAGTGAAACAAACGCTAATTTAAAAAAAAAATGTGTGCGTGTACTAGTACACACGTAAAAAGTGAAACTTCTTTATGACCTTATTTTTCAAAAAATAATTTACTTTAAGCAACTTTACAGAAATACGTCGAATCACGCGTGGTAGGGATAAGAAAAAGATGGCGCGTAACGGAAAAATGTCACGCGTAACGAAAAAACGTTACACTAAATTTTTTTCCAACCCCGATAAAGAAGTTTCACTTCAATAACATCACTCATGTTGTTTTTTACATTTTTCTAGAACAGATAAAATATTATTTGTTGAGTTATAATTTTAATAAAACTTGATATAATGGTGAAACACGCGATTGCTGTATTAATTGTTCTTAAATCAGAATTAGATATTAATTTTCGTCAATTTCATTATTAAAATGTTCTTATAAATATTTTTTTTGAATGCTCCATCTAACTATTGTTATGTAAAATTGCACTACCTTGGAAATAATAAATTTATGTAAAAGGTAAGCACAATTTTAACATAACAATAGTAAGAATAAGGAAGTGGCATAATTCAGCTTTTGTTTAAATGTTTCATTTTTTCCTATAGCAAATAGAACAAACCCGACATTTTCATTGTGTACCTAAATATAAAATCCTAGGTAATATTGATATTCCGTATTTGCATATAGATATGATCGGGGGATATCCCTAAGGATGAGCAAAAATGTAAACAAATGAAGTTTTCGATACCCACTTCGTATTTACACAAAAATCATAGGTAGGCTTTCAACCAATTTACTATGCGATTCAACAATAAATGGGGATATAGCCTTAATGTGACGTCATAGCTGTTAATTCAAACAATTAGTTAATTAAAAATGACTTTTGTTTTACATAAAGGTTTTTAGAAAAAAAATAACAAATAAATCCTGTCGCATTATTTAATATATAAATTAGACTGCATTTTAAACTTCCTATGAAAATATTATTATATTATGAACTTGATATGAACAGACGCATATATTTCCACCGCTTAATAAAAATTTTCGAATTCAACTAAACTTTGTAGATTCAACTAACTTCTAATAACACATTCTATTAAATCGTCACAGATTCCATCCATACTCTCGTTTTAAACTTTTAAAGCACTTCCAAATGGAAATTCAATTTATTCTAGAACAATCGAACGTCACCAGCTACGGAACCATTGTCTTAGATTGGAGATCCTTCGTACAATTTACTGAACGCACTTGATAATGTCGTGAGTTGTCTCGCTGTTATTCTGTGGATATAGTTTACTGGATGAGACTTTAATAGAGTTTTAATAAGAGTGAAGTGGGATTGTGGTAATTCTAGTTCGTATTATAATATTATGTTGTGCATGTAATTAATCACAATAATCTAAAACGAATACATGCATTATTAAATTCAAAACATTAGTCGAAAAGAGTTAGCAACGTGATCGACTAAATGCAACCAAGCTAAATTAGCTGACTTCAAACGGAACGTGTTTTTACGCATACGCGTACGATTCTACCTCAGTTTATATTATATTATGTATTTTAAGGATATTAGTATGTAGGTACAGTATCCTTTGTTAACTGTAACAGATAATAATTTAAAAGTATGTATTTCTTTAATCATACCTACTCCTTGTTTTGTCGAAGTATCATTTTCTAGACCCTTCCAGAACACACTATTCCTGTAATATCCGTTCATTGTAATTTTAACTTCGGCCCATTGAATTCAGAGGACAAAAGATTTACTCCCGACAAAATATTATGTCGAGAACAATGTATCTTTAACAAAACATTTTTGTTTTCCACTAAAAGGAAATTTTGTGAAAAGATAAGATATTGTAAGAAAACGACCCGTAGTGTATTCCTATTAAGATATTTCTCGACGTAAAACAAATATATTCTTGTACTTTATATTAAAAATTCATGGTATAATTTTTTGGATTCAAAATTGAGACTTGAAATGTTAATAAAAATAGTTTACGCTAATTAAACGAAATTGGAATAATAATGAATTAATTTAACCGGAAAATTATGCTAATTAGGGCTGATTTTTCAATCCTTGGTTAAAACTTATTCATCGAATAACGTATTAAACTACCATTTCAAAAATGTATTGTAATTGTCCGTATATGACAGTTTACAGGTGACATTGGTGACAATTTGTTCGTGTAATACTTTATTGGACGAATAAGTTTTAACCGAGGATTGAAAAATCAGCCCTAAGTAACAAAGATAATAATAATATAATAATGCTGACGTAACAGTATCGTATTATACAAAGCTAATAAAAGTTGATTGTTGTTTAATTTTCAAAGTTAGTGTAAACAGAAATACAGCAAAACAAAATCACTCTTTTTGGTTAATTTACTATTTTGGATAACAAATTAGGATTGGTACAAGATATAGCGAGTAGCAGCATAAAACGAAAACACAACTAACAAACATCATTTAAATCCATTAACTAGTTAAATTTTTTACATATCTCTAAATACGCACAAACAAATAACAAATAAAGGGAGCATCAAACAGACAATTGAGATACACTAAGAAATCACTTAGAAATAAAAGATTATCCCTTCAGGCAGTTGTGTTGAGCAAATGTACGTAATCCTATTTACTTGGGCCCTAATTCAGCGGACTTCGGGAGGCTTTACTGAAATCACTGTAAGCCTTTTGCAGGCAACTTTTCCGCATTCTTCTTCCAACGAATTTCAACTCTATTGTATGTGGTTAAAGCTCATTTAAGAATACGCGTTTTTCGCATAATAGGACACGGCTGTTGAATTTACGGATTGTGTAATTTCTGCTATGTTTAGGTGAATGTATGTTTTATACGTTTTTAATAAGGTTCAAATTACGACGTGATAAATAAGTTTGCAAAGTATTTAATTTTAGCTGTGTAATATTTTAATGCAGTATTTTAGAGAATGGATTTTTAAAAAGGTGGAGATAGAAAATAAAATATTGGCACTGTGTAATACGAGCTTAATTATTATTTTTTTATTAAAAAAAATTAAAATATGAAGTAATTATCCCTCTTTCGTATGAGTACTTTTAAAAAATGCGATACAATTTTTCCCTCTCTTATTTTTGGCAATTTTATTTGAAAAAATAAGTATTCTGGGTCTTTTTTCCTCTCTATCTTCATTAAGAGAATAAGTAATAGTTGTTGACCGCGTTTTATTTTCATTATAAAAATTCCCTTTTCGCCCACTCGCCTTTTTAAATATGACATTATACAAATTCCCTTTCCGCGTTTTTTTAATATGATATAATTTTTTATTTAGATAATTTTATCATAAATAAAATTTAATCAACGTTTTTCTAATTAGTAAGATCTTTCACAATTTCTAATTCTTTCACAATCTCTTATTATTATGGATTACTTGCTATCAAGAGTACAATTACATACCTACACGTATTGAATTATATACTAATTAATTTTACTGATTTTAAATTTTGTCGTCGGAAAGACATACATCACATTTATTATTTTACCCTATACATTCACATAACTCATTTAAAAGCAAGAACGTGTAAAAAATCTTAAAATCATCCAAGTGAAAATGTTTTTCTCATGTAAAAATATCCGGTGGAGCCGCGGTAACAAACGTATTATTCGATACTGACTGCCGGTTTAATCCCGTCAAACGGAAAAAATTGGCAGGGGACTATTTTTGTATCGTTCGGTATGAAAATGGCTTAAATATTTTATTTCATAAGGATATTTTGTAATAGGATGTTGTGTAATATTAAGGCAATAAAGTTCGTCAGCTGCAATATTATGACTGCAAAAACTGTTACTGTCAAATAAAATATTTTAATTAGGTACAAGATAAATACACGATAAAGGTATCTACACTTTGAAAACAGCAATAATATGACACTATATTATCTGAATCTTGCTTCAACTTCAAGATGCCATATTTTGTCATATTGTATCAATAAAATTATATTATGGTCGTTTAGTAAGTTAGGGATAAAATTTGTAGAGTAAAAAGTGAGCTCCCATTTTCTATTGTGTAGTATGTTGTAGTAGTATTTCACACCTGTTTCTTTGATGGATTTTTTTACGCATACGATAATACAATTTCATCTCGCAAATCTCAATATTATTCGAACTCAAAATCGAGTGACTATCATAATACGCCCCTCACCCACATTTCATTTCCACAGCCATTACTGAGATTGAGGGAAAACAAAATTTAGAGAGCTTATACACTCCACATGAAGTGGGATTAACGAACGTTTTGATTCAGTAACTGGGTTAAATATTAATCAGATGTAAACTGGTTATATACGTAGGTCTTTAGCATTTATTGAATTTATTTGTCGTTTGAGTTAGCGCTTAAGAATCTTTTGGTTCATTTCGATGCCGAATAGAAAGCAGCAAATGTTAATTGGTGTGAATATAAGTTCTGAAATTTGTCGTTATGTATAAGAAGCTTTTTTATCTAGGTAGAGTGAACGGGTATCTAATAGGGAAGCGCGTACCATCTTAAGCCACATTTTAGCTTTCCATCGGGAAAGATTGTGGTTAAGCGCTTCCCTATCTAGAATAAAAATAAAGGTAGAAGTGACAGTTGGAATCCCGGGTATTAATTAATCAGGGAATATTTAGAAAATCCTACAGTATTTAGTTAACAATCACTACATAGTATAAAACAAAGTCGCTTTCTCTGTCCCTATTTCCCTATGTCCCTATTTCCCTATGTCCCTTTGTACGCTTAAATCTTTGAAACTACAGAACGGATTTTGATGCGGTTTTTTTTAATAGATAGAGTGATTCAAGAGGAAGGTTTATATGTATAATAACATCCAATAAATAGTGGAGAAGTACTGTTATTTTTGAGGTTTCTAATGTGATGTCGTAAATAATTACATTTTTTCCGCTTACATTGCAAACGCAGGCTGAACCCTACGAATTTTATCAAAATAATCTACTAAGTATTGTACACATTGAAAAGGTCTACAGAAAAGTCCGTGATGGTATATGTCTATCTCTTATGGATAACCCACAATAACTTTTTTTGTCATTTACTTTTTACGACAAATAATGGTTAATTTTCGAAGCGATTTTAACCAATACAGCATTAATCCTTAACCAATTAAATACCTTGAATACATTGTTCATTTAATATAGATCTATATGGCCCTTTACACCGTATGATTTAAGTGAATATTTTCGAAGATATTACAGATTTAAAAATTGCGGGACGTAGCGTTCCGGGCCGGCCGCCATTGCACCCGTGCGAAGCCGGGGCGGGTCGCTAGTTATTCAATAAAATGAAACCACAAAATAGCAAACGTCCTTTACAACTAAATTAGAAGTTGATAAAAAAGTTTATATTTTTACCGGCGCGCAAATTACAACTTTTTACAAACGCGAATAAATATTTATTTAAATACAATTACGTATTTACTAAAGCGCTATGTTTCACCTGAAAATATAAAATTATAAAAACTCGCGCAAAAGTATGCGAATTAAAAGTTTCAAAGTATCGCGGTTACATAATTAAAGAGGTGAATTTTAGTTGCATTTTCGAGATTTGTCGAGAGCGGCCATTTTGTAGTGCTGCAGCTGTAAGCTGCACGAGTTAATGAACGAAACTAGCGTTGGTTTTTTTTTAATTTTACCGCGCGAATGTTTTAATTTAAAATGTTTTCATATTATGCTAATTTATGTTGCTTCGTTAATTTGGGATATGTAGGGCATTTTTAATGTGCGCTTCGCTGAAGGGAAATGATATTATGTAGGTACGTACTTATATTTGTATATTTTTTGATGTGAAAACTCTTTTTAAGTAAGTATTTGTTTCTTCAATTAACACATCAATTCATTCCCCACGCATTCTATTTTATGATTTTAACAATATATTTTTTCAAATTTATTGCTAATAATATAAACAACGGAACCAAATACAGGAAACATCAAGTAAATTTATATTGATAACACATTTAGCTCAAAACACAATTTGATACAAAATTTCGATCACAAAATTCGTTGACGTTGTCGCAGCCTATTCAGGCGTTTGAAGCTTTACAACACAATTGTTGTATGATATTGATTGAACTTGCTCATTTGCCCCTTTGTTAAACATACATAAAGATATTATAAACTGTCATTAGCTATTGAATCTTTTGTTGTGTTCACTCAAGTGTCATTTTCGAGTTGAATAAATGTGACATCACATTCAATATGGCGGTTTGTATATATGAATATGAATATGAATACACCTTTAATACACGGAGCTATCTATATCTATACTATTATAAAGCTGAAGAGTTTGTTTGTTTGTTTGAACGCGCTAAACTTGGCTCCGATTTGAAAAATTCTTTCGGTGTTAGATAGCCCATTTATCGAGGAAACCTATAGGCTATATATCATCACGCTAAGACCAACAGGAGCGGAGAACTGCGGGTAAAACCGCGGGGCACAGCTAGACAGAAAATATATGTAAATACTTTTTAAATAAAGTTTATGTAAATGTAGCAAATTTTATAGTGTAAAGTAAATAGAATAGTCATGTAAGTATATGCTTATTGTTCTTAAGAAACGATGTTACGAATCTTTTCCTTCCCTTGACTGTTGTGTTTGTTAAGTTCATTCGATATTCGACCGATATAAAGTCACAAAAATAACCAATAAATTGAGGTCTATTGAATCACACAAAGGCTTGAAAAAGGTTCTACGATACCGCGATTTATATCGGAATAAGTGTCACTTTTCACGGGATCTAAAATGTCGTTTTACTGAATTGTGTTGTATATTTTGTTTTTTGGAATCATGTTAAGGTTCTTTGGATATACGAGATATATTCATATATTCTTGGACAGCTTATATAACGGCTATCTCGACTTAATAAGTAAACAGTACTTTAGTAACTGACATATTTTTTTTTGTAAAATTGGGGATCGAATTATCGAACTTACATTGTCTTGCAGAATAAGGCCACCACGCCAATTAATTGCACTTAAAAACCCAAGTCTTCCATAAAACGGCTCCCTATTCTGTAAACTTCACACATACAATTAAAAATAATCCCCGCTCACGTTACGTACGTTTCTGTACGATAAATTCAACATTTTACGCGTTAATAATTCCAGCAGCACCAATGACACCGGCTTTTAGCTTGCTTTGATGTCTCCATTAGAGCGAGCTCCAATATACTATGGTATGATTTTGAAACGCAACATTTTGTGCGCTAATGGAATTCTATTTTCAAGAAATGTCTCGTCATGATTTTATCACGTAAAATTAACATGTCGCGTGTTTTGCAAGGTTTAGGAAGAGGGAATGTTTAAGCGATATTGTGACATCAGAAATTTTAACTAAGTATGATACTACTTCTGTGTTATATATCTATACTGTTTCCAACTTTTTTATGCCATAGTCGGCAAAGGCTGATCGCTTGATGGTAAGCGTCCATAAATATTTGCAAAGGAAAGGGCCAAATTTGAAGTAAGTAAATATTTTTGTGATTGTCATTTGTCGACACAGAGTTTATGTAACATCACGCTACGAGTCGTAGCGTAGCGTAGCGGCTACGAGTCGGAGCATAGCGTAGCGGCTACGACCAATTGAGTTGCATACAAATCCCAAAACTAAACCTCTGTAGTTAGCTAAATTATTATCTAACAAAATCTTGCTATAGCATATATCTTACCTTTACTACTACCACAAAAAACACCATCAAGAATATTAAAGCTCTAATCATATCAGAATATATACTCTATGCTCCAAAGATTATTAGAGACCCTTTAAGTAAAAGTGTAAACATACGTTAATGGTTCCTCAAAGACTTTGCCAAGTACTTATAATGTTGGCTCAGTTTATTTGTGGAAGTTTATTTATAAATGGGTGGGCTAAAATTGGTTAGGTTGGACCCAGGATTCATGTTTCAACCCTTTCTTTTATTGTTATAAATAGCACGGACGGAAGAAGGAAAATATTCGAAAATAACATAATTACATTGTTATAAAAAAGAGCGAAGCACACGTGTCAGAAGTGAAACTTCGTTGGCAAGATTCAAAGATACCAACCATCGCCTTACTCCATGACATGACGGTATTGCCATGACGCGACCTTGAAATTTTACTCTCAACGCGCCTAAAGAAGTTTCATTGCAATAATAGCTAATACATACTATGTATCAGATAAAAAAGTACAGGTTTGAAGAGTGGTTACTTGTAAGATGTACTTGTAAGATTTAATATACTGACATTAAATGTAGTTACAGTGCAGTTATGATAATCTAGTATTGAATTCCACATAATATAATAAAGCCTGCTTCGGCCAAAGCAAAGAATAAGTTTTTAAAATGTGTTATGTTCGCGTTCATATTATTTTTGTTTATTTATATTACTTATCAGAAGATAACCCACTCTGTACCTATACCCTGCTAGTTAGAGATACTATTATCAGTTTTTAGCAGGTATTGAAGACATAATCTCTCACTTTTTTAACGCTTATATACTAAGTATTGTAAGAAATTTTCATTTGAAAGTACAAAAAAACTTGCACAGTAGAAATTTTCGTCGCAATACGGATATTTTAACATTTTTATCAATATTCATATCTGAAGAGTCGTTAAGATTAATCCTGGTTCTGATGGATTCTGCTGTATAAAAAGCAATCGTATCCATTGCAAGTAGTTTTGTTCTTCCTTTTATTACCAATAATAGGAAATACGTTAACATTTCCTTAAATAGTAGAAGAATAGGTAAAAATGAACTTATTTAATATTTAATTTGTATGAAAAGTTTTAGGTCGAGTTTTAAATAAATTAAAATTAAGTTTGACCACCAACAAAGTAATATAAAAAGACGGAAGATGAAACTTCGATCTACATAACTATTATAATTTTAAATACACAAATTCTTTATATTCTAAAGTTTATTCAGTAGCCAAACAGAATTTACACAGATTTTCGTTTTATCATCCTCACATGTATGCACTAGTTATATTTAAGTTACATGTTGTGACGTACATAAAAGGCGTTTAAAGGCTTATCTTGAAGACTAGAACCATAATTTAACTCAAAGCTTCTCGCTTAAAGAGATTTTTAGCGCTTTACATTCTTAAAAGCTTGCTTCTGTTGAGGTGTTTTCGTAAAAGCATGTGGGTAATTTTGAGGTTTTAACATTAAATATTAGTGTTTAGTGCTGTGGGTAAGTGGTGGGAATGTTTTCTTTAGAGGCTTCTATCAGAGTAGGTATAAACAAAATGATAAGTGTACCTAGGTTAGTTTTCAAAAAGTGTCTGAATAATAGAACCATTACTGCGTATCGCAGAATAATTGCCTAGAAATGAAACTACCTACAATGTAGCTGTTCCTTCTGATTTTTTGCCTTCGTCTTTCGAAAACTTTCGTCTTTTTTCCGAATTTTACACAAATGCAAAATAACGTGAAAATAACCGTTTTATTTGTATTACGTGATTCGTAAAATTTTGTCAATCTGTAAGGGGGTTCATTGTTTACAATACTAGATAAGGTTAGGTTAGTTTTACCACCGTTTTCTTCAACTCACGTACGCTTTATGCTAGAAAGCATAAGATTTACCCTTTTTCAGTCCATTTCCCACGTTTATCGTGCCGTGACAAACTGACATACTATAGAATACATATATTGCGTGTCTTAACCATTGTGCTATGGATCTATAAATACTAGAAAAGACAAAGATTTCCATTTATATTATAAACAAATTGGCTTGAATTCAAAAAGTTCTTTTTTAATGTCATAATATTACTTATGACATTAAAAAGTAACAGTAAAAATAAGTAAAATAATGCACAAAATATATAACATATACAAATAAGCAGCGCCTCCTATCGATAGCTTTTATAAACTATTGTGAGCCATCTAGTCTCTAGATATTCAATACAAGGAACGTCCTAAGTCAATCTAAACCTTATCACATAAGGCAACAAAAACGAACAGATTCCATTAAAATAACACTTAAATAAAACTTTGTTTGTTTACAGCAACAAAAACATCGACACAAAATAAGGAATGAACATAATTCTACGGCTTCTTCCAGCCTACATATTCCGTGTTAACAATGACACCGATTTGTAAGGTCTCCGTTGTTATAAATTCAGACTCGTACGTGTGAAGTGTGTATCGACAAAGGCGTTTTGTTCTACGCTCTGTTTTACAAACGCTTTGTAAATTCTATTGCGTCTTTTATCATTGTAAACCGTTTTATTGTTTAAGATTTTGTTATGTTTTCTTTAACGGTTTGAATGGCTTTATGGATTTGGGTAATGTTGTGTCTATTTTTAGTAGTGTTATAAAAATAAGGAAAGTATGTAATTCTTCAAGTTTCCTTAACAAGGAAATAAATGTGATAGGTAGATGCAGGAAAATGTATAGAAGCATGAGTCTTTAGCGGTACTTAGCTAAAGAACAACAAATAATCTACTTATACAGGCCTCATATAAAATAGAAAAAAAAAACTAAATGAAATTCTGTGATGAAATTCAACAATTCATAGGCCACATATAAAAAAAAATTCAAAATCACGTTCCACGCACGAAATGTCAAACGATAAACGTCAAACGTCAAATAGCGCGGTATCCCGTATCAGAGCGGAATCGGCGGGATATCGTAATCTAATACCGTAGCTGGTACATAAATCTGCGGAAGACGGAACCGGCCGCCATAAATCTGGCTCGGAATATGCATGAGCACATTATGAGAGACGGGCCGTATGTTTACTTATGATATGTAGTTTCGTGAGGGACAAATGTTAGGTAGCTACATAGTATTGTAATAATTGATGTTGCCGGTATGTGAGTTTGATGTCTCATATCCGTTGGTGTGAAAGAAAGTTCGTGTTACAACTTTTGAATATTTTAAATAACAGTAAAAGTACTGTCCTTTTTGATCTTAAAATTTGATTTTTATCTGCCTGGATAAGCATGCCTGGATAAAAAATTGGTTGTCTGTAAAGTCGGTTTACTGACGATAGTTGAACGTGAGAACGTCCGATTGTGCTTCTTTGTCGCTCGTTCCGCGCTCTCGCTTGCACTTCAAGCCTTACATGGAACGCCTCAGAGTGAGGTAACGCCGCATGAGTCATGTTTTTTCGTGCGTGCAGCCAGCTCTATCGAATTATAAGACGTTGTCACGTCAAAAGGTTTGCAAAAAAATAAAGCTGTAAATAAGTGCTCCAGTGCTCATTTAATGTGCTTCTGTGTGTACGAAAAAATAATTATACCATTTTCTTCTTCAAATAACGAACGGACACTTCAATATGTATTTGTCTCAAACTATTTAACATAGCCCTTGTGAAACCTAGCAGAAAGACTTTCACATTTATACCAGTAAATGTACTATTTCAAATGAACTACTACAACATTTACTAGTACCCTAGTTCACGCTCCGCCACTACCAGAAATAGATTGTGACGTCACACCATC
>CAJQZM010020665.1:0-12770 GCA_907164665.1 Colias nastes | reverse complement strand
TTAAAATTACCGTGTTCATATTTTGTATTCAACAAACGAAACCTTTTGAAATTCGCCCGAACCTAATTGTTTCACCTGCCTCTAACTTTATCAAACTTTAAGGGGTAAGTACGTCTACACTTCAGAGTTCAGTCGCTTAAACTATTTTATTCTGCATCAATATGTGAGTACCTACCAACCTATCTGGCTCAGCTTTATGTTTTATAATCTAAACAAAGTGTTTTAAGCTTTCAATAAATAAGCAGCATAAACATGTATAAACATAGATAACAAACTAACAAAATAGGTAGGTACTCACTCAAAGCACATAATATATTTGACCACACGTGATGATCAAACAAATAAAACGTACTTCTTGATTTATAACAAGACAGTAAGCAAGATAAAGTAATCGATCATTTATATACCTATCTGATTGAAGGCCTTGCGACCGAGGGCCAACCACACGATTTGAACGCACATACGCAACAAAGTTTCGAAAAGTCGTGCATCTTTGTCTGATAAGGATCGACGTTTCTTCTGAGGCCCCATATGATGGAATTTTTTCGTGTCTCCGCCACCTTACAAGCAATATAAATATAGATGTTGTGTAAAATTTGAATTCAAGACATTTATGTTTATATTAATAAAAGCACTGACTAAATTCAATTCAAAATATAATTAGATAATATGATTATACAATAACAAACAAACCAATCAACATTGTGCTATATTCTTTTGCCACCAGTAACCTCAAATCAGATAAATTGTCACGAAACTCGCTCTCTAGAACTTCACACTGCGGAGTACGTACTTTTGTTTCTAATTCAATTATTCGATTTGCCATTTCGTCTGCAATCTTGAAATAAAGGCAACGTTTAATGGGCTTCTAAGACGATTACACGATTCAAGTAATATACGTTGATATTTTTACTTTTTATACAACTTGGTGAGCGCTTTCATTAAATGATTTTTTAGAGTAGAGAATTTTATATTTTACTCGCCTGCAAATAATACTGACAACACAGAACAAGCGCTCTAATGAAACGTTCCGTTGTAGGCAGGTGCAACATATTTATTAGCATGGGGCTTAGAATATTTACTGGAGCAGTAAATAATGCAATATCTTTAACGTCCTGTACAGAAAAAAAATATCAATAAATTAAGCTACAACAAAAATAGTTTCGTATTTACTACAAATTGAGAAGTTAATCTATCAACCTAGTTTGTTTACTAAGAAAGCTTAATTTATTAGGAATGTTAAATGAAACTTTGTAGAGGTAACTTACCTGGACCGTAATAATGTCCGGCTGCCCTGGTTTAAGTTTTCTCTGGTAACGCCTTCTAAATCGAATCTATTAGAGATAAGTGGGTGGTGATATTAATATTAAGGACTTAAAAAAAATCATGTATTGAACGACCGACTCATACCAATAGGCAATAGTATACCTACATTTGTTACATAACTGGTTTAAAGTAATAATCATAAAATCAATAATAATATCTAGCAACCAAAGGTAATTTAGCTATAAATTGTTCACATTTACAGCATATTATACCTGTTCAATTAAGTCTACATCGTCTCTGAATTCGACGGTACCTGTCGGCGCTTTAATGGGTATATGTATTGCTTCAACTGGCTTTGGCGGGAGATCGCTGAAATAGTTTAATATTGTTGAAATTCGATAACAAGTAAACGATTTCAAGTTTAAAGATCAAGCTTTACTGAGCGATGCGAATCAAACAACTTTGATAAAACTTTTGTTAAAAATACACTACAGCTACCTACGACTTGAATAGGTCATATCAGTCTTTTGGGAATATCGGTATTAAAGCATATTAAGCAATTGTTTGATATCAGATATACCTTACAAAAACTAAGGCCTCTGTAGCTTCATCCCACACCCAATGACCATCTTCATATAATCCACCGAAACCTCCTTCATCTTCATCATCAGCCATTACCTAATCTCTTTCTTTGAAAGCACGAAGAGAATATGGTGATGTATTTATTGTGACAACTAGTCTATGATACGCTTCAAATTCCCCCGTTTATAGGAAAAAGCAAAAAAACTTGCAAAAGGCTTAAAAATAAACTTCGATACGTTTACGGTACCTATATTTTATTTAAATACGATTATGACTTTAGTGACATACAGATGACTTGAAAACATTCCAATAGTTACAAAGGCAAGAAATAAATTTACTTTGTTTATAATAAGTAAGTAGTTAAGTAGGTTTCCAATTTTCATTTTAATCCAAAAATCCATCTATAAAAATAAATATATTCACCTAAGTTAAAAACACTAGTTATACCACTGTTATACACATATTTTGATGCGGTTTTTCTTAGCGGTTTTTGCTATGTGTAATACTGTAAAAAAATAAGAACGTCGAAATTCAAAGTCAGATAAAATAAAACCTATTCATAAAATCATATAGTAGGTACACGAAGCCTCTACCGCCTCAATACATCTAACAATCGTATTAAGCAGCCTAACCAACGAAGTTATAACCTAAAGCCTAACCTAGTCCTATAACCTATCTCCTATCTATACATATAATAAATCTGTAGAAGGGTCAATTATGTACATTGAAAATATTGAAAAAATAAATAGCAGGGGGTGTTACTAGATCGATACCAAACCCAAATATGTGATTAAAAAAATTTTTGTCTGTCTGTCTGTCTGTATGTGAAGACATCACGTGAAAACTAACGGTTCGATTTCGATGAAACTTGGTATAATTATACCTTATTATCCTGGGCGTAAAATAGGATACTTTTTATCCTGGAAAAATACGTAGAAAAAAAATTAATCTTAATTTTTCAGTTTTATCCATAGACGTTGTTCTGTAGAACCGCGAACACACGTTGCGTATTATTATAGGCCTAGCCGTATTTGGGTCCAATGGATATTTATAAGATGTCATTGTCAGAGTTACCTACTCAAAATGGAGAAATAAACCATCCACGCGAAGACCGACATCCGCGCGGACGGAGTCGCGGGCGGAAGCTAGTTAAAAATATAAATAAGCAACGTAGACTTATTTACTTAACTCTTCAATTCCCATGTCTAAGTTAATAGCAATTTTGCATTTCTCTTTTACTGAAATAGTTTAGATACATCTGGCGAAGACAAAAACAACGAACAAAAAAATTAATTCTACCCCCCATTTTTTTATGGGGGTGTCACCTACAGGTGACACTGGGCATTGTTTTAACTTAGGACTCTAAAGGACTAACGAGGTTTTTCTTTTTTTGGTAGGAATAAATATCGATTTTTATTATAATAATATTTATTTATGAACAAGTAGAAAAAAAATACATAACTTATTTTTTGTGGAACATGTACCAACACTTTACAAGTAAACCGATATTGCACTTGGCGCACATTTTTCTAGTGCGTTAGTACCTGCATCTTCGCTGTGAGCAATCGAATGCCGAGTGGTCGTCCACAGTTCCAGCACTCCTCACTTCTGTGGGCACTCTCATTTGTGCTGAAACGCCCCAGGCAGAATTACGGTTGCCACATTCCGCTGGAAATCGTAGTAGGTCCAGTTAGTTTCCATCAGCCCTTTGATCAGCCATGCATTTTGGCAAGCTGCTTCTATGCCAAAACCCGTTTTTATCCACAAATCCAATGCGATCTACTTTTATGATAGGATCCAATCCGTGTTAGTTGGATACGATGGTAACGATGCTGTTGTCATGCCACTTGGCGGTAATAATTTCATCAGAAGCTTTCTAATATCTTTTTTCTTCGGTATTTCGACTTGTTCTTCCTCGTCATGTCTCATGTACACAATTTTCTCCAGAGACGGAAGTTCTATTTTGACATTATACTTGTGACCAAAACATGCGACTTAAAATGAAAAATACTAGCGTCACTTTCGTCTCCACTATCTTCGTCAGTCACCACACCATCATCAGGAGGAAATAAAATAATATCGCCTGGGTCTTCTCCGGCGTGCAACTCCTCGGCAATCTCATCTAACGTCAACCTGTAATACGTAAACAAGCTCTAAAACAATATCACCACATAGCAATAAGACAAAATATAAACAACAGTCTTGTTATTACTTACAATGAATTCGGAATAATAAAGTTATTATAATGCCCAGTGTCACCTCCAGGTGACACGGCATATTTTCAGTGCTGTAGAGAAGATGCTATTAGTTATTTTTAGCATAAAATATATTTATATTATAGCTAATACATTCATTTATTATATATAATAAGAAAAAAAACAATACTTACTGTCGGGACATTTTTATATAACTTTATACTTCAAGGAATCACACAAACTCTGACTACTTCACGTACGCGCGAAACAACTAAACAAATTTGCTAAATATCATAAGGTTAGCTTTGCCAGAAAAAAAACATGAATAGTTCAACTAATAAGCTTAGCTACAAACGTGGTAGAATTAAAAAATAAATTTTCATGTGGTAGAAAAAAAAAATTAAACTACTGTCACCTACAGGTGACACTGGGAATTGAAGGGTTAAAAATATCTCCAACTTATCATAACTAGCAAATTTATGATTCCATTCATTTTATTCCTTCCGCACAAAGTTCAAACAAACTCCTATTTTCTTAAAAATATCGTAATGCAATTCATAGCTAGCAATAACTTGTGATTCGAATTTTCATCGCCATGTTTGTAACTTTGGCAAAATTTACGGCGTCACAGTAAGTTGCGACGACACTGCATATAAATTTATGTTAATATATCCGTGCAGCTAACTCGAAACCGTTAAAATCCTAAAGAATATATACAAAGCTAAGATACAAAGCACTAACTTTTTCTTATTTCTTACCTAATGATAACCTTTGTATACTTACTCAATGTATGCCACACCTGGTTTTCTAAATTCACATCCGCAACAAAGTGTTTTGATACAGCGGCGGGAGCGCTTAGAATTAAATCCCTAATATTATAAGGCAGTGATTTGTGTAGGTGAAACAGAACATTAACTGAAATAGGATTATACCGCAAAGGGACAAGTGTGTCAGGTGTGTTAATTCATTGAATTCGAATACACAGTCGATTGCACATAAGGCTACGAAAGGCGCCGAAGCGCTTTGATCATGTTCGTTCTGCCATGCCATTAAATAGGTCTTTACTTAGCGCATCGTTCTGGCAAATTTTCTTTTGGTACTTAGGCAATTCATAAATTCAATATTGGGACCATGAAAATCATGTTATTATTAAATTATGTACTTATATGCGAACGGAGAACACTTCTACATCTGCGGAATTGTATGGCTCTATGCATCTATCACTGCAGGGAATCCCCAACTTTTGTAATTTTGTATGTGCGAGTAAATCATTAAGTACCTACTTAAATAATTAAATGCGCTTATGAAAAATATTTGTGAGATATTTTTATAAATATTTCGTTTTTTTGTGCGAGTATTGATGATGTTTTCAGTTATGTCTTATGTCCCATATCTCTACTTTTGTTTACCCGATACTGTTAACTTTGCTATCTGCGATTGAGACGAAAATATATATTAATATTATCAAATTGTTAGAGAAATTGTCTCTTTCTCGTCATACCTCTTATTCATCTATATAATTATTTATGTATTTATTTTAATAAAAAATAAGTTCAGCCATTCATGAGCAGCTATTCTTAGGTTAGGCATACCTAACCTAAGCTCATGAGCGGCTGAACGGATTGAAATAGTTTGTTTTGTTGGGTATTTTGTCTTCTGGAATAGGATGGAAGTACTTATAATCAACTATTTGTTCTATTACTCATGGAAAGACGTTAGCCATATTTAGTTTTTTTTTATGTTAGAGCGAGAAACCTGCCAGGTGTTTCGCCATTAAACCAGTGAAAACATCCACAGAAGTAAAGCCTCTGCAAATGCGTTAATGCGAAAAGAAGAACGGACCAGGGCTTTTTTAAATAAAACATATAAAAACAGTATGTATTTCTAAAACGATTTAATTATTTCACTTACCTACCTATATAAACTACTCGTTTAAACATAACAATTCAAATACCTAATGACATTTTTAGAATTGGGTAGAAGCAGTTACTATTATTATTTCGTTTTCTGGTGATACTCTAATGTTCTTGGAGTAAGTAATGTAGAAACTCTACTAAGATTAAAGGTTAGAAAATAATAATAATATGATAACCAAAAATAAAATACACCAATAGAACAATACACTGAGGTCATCAACAATGGCAGAAATGGTAAAGTCTTATTAAAACCTAAAAAGGAATGTAACATATTTTCATAAATATACAATAAAATTAATCCAAACAAGTAGAATATTTCCATCCAATTCAACATAGGTAGAATGAAAAATGCACGCTTTTTGTTCTTTTTACATTTTGGATCTTCATATAAACTCGGAATGTTAACAAAACCCATAGCACAATGAGTTAATAAGAGAAATAATTTTATTGATGCAAGATTTTTGGGATACAGCAGAGGGAAAAGTGAATAATGTCCAACTGTTGATAATAGCAAATAATATTTTCCGTCATCTTCACCCAAAACGGAAAGGAAACTGAAAATACACATAAATAAAAAACAATTATTGGCATTAATTATTTGCAAACTCACATACTTTTCTATACTTGTAATATCTATTGCAAAAAAATACCATAAATTTTGTAACTGGCAACTGTTTTATTTTGTTATTAATTACCTATTTTTTATTTCAAAATTAAACTTACCTCAATGGAATTAAAATCATCAGAATTGCTTTCTCATGAACATGCCATCCAAACATAAATGAGCATGTGGCACATATAACAATACACCTAAAATATATAAAGTATTATAAGCAGGCAAAATGTTATGCAATTTCATAAGTATCAATACCTTTTAAAATTAAGATATTCTTTCAAAAGGACATTGATATCCAGATTTATATTACTAAGTATGCTTAATCTCACCGTTATATTATAATTTCAATAATTCATTCATTCAAACAGTTCTTTAGTAGATTAATAGAAATGAAATGAAAATATAAAAAATTTAATAGTTAAAAATAATCCACAATTTTTACCTTATAAAGCTCATGCTTCTATATCTTCTGTCGGCTCCAAGATGCCACAATTTAATAAGAGCTGGTAACATTGACAAAATGGTCAAAACAAATGTAATGTTTGGTCTTATAGATGGCAATACTGAATGGTCAAACTCCTGTACAAGTCCACCAGTCATTGACGCAACATTGTTGGATGTTGGTAAACCAAACCTTTTATCTGCAAGAGTATACACACTTCTTACATTTTGAAAACTTGTAAATAAGGCTATAAAGATATTTTAGAATAATCTTTTTCAAATTCTTATAAAATAGCAGATAAAATGATTATATTTCGGAATTCCACTCTGATGTTCATAAAATTTTATTTGATAAAGATCATACAAAATACAAATATTAGCAATTTATATTATCTATATTCAAACCTAATAAATGAGTAAATAAATTCAAACTCACATAAAACATGAAGGACTTTATCTCCAAAATTGTATAAAGCCCAAAAGTTTGGAGCCCAATAGGCATGGCAAAGTCCTCTTTTGAATGGAAACAACCTTGAAAATAACTATAGAGTAAATTAATAAAAAATAATTTGATACAGTTCAAATAAGAGCAAAGTAGAACTATAATAATATACCTGTGGTAGTTGATGTATGAAAGGTCCAAAAGATAAAGCAAATACTGAAATAACTATAAATGCCAGTTTGCTCAAATTAACAAATGAAAATGAATACCATGGCGTGTGGACTCCATCATTAGAAGAAACTGTAAAACAGTATGACCTCAATAGAAAAACAACATACACTGGCGCAATGTATATAAAAATATGCTTAAAATTTATTAAAATTGCAAACCATAATGCCGCTTGGATAAAATTTCCCTGAAAAAATAAAAAAAAATATGGCATTCAATACAAAAGCAATCATAATTACTTTATGAAAACAGCTAGTTATACTTACTTTTATCATATGTGCTATAGAGAAAAGCAAAAATCCATATAAAAATCCGTTATATTGAAAGTGAATATGATCAACCATTAATAAACCAGGATTAGATACCAGCAGTATAAAAACAAGAAGTTTCCCATTGTCCAATAAGTCTGAACACCTGTAAGTTTATTTAAACTGTAATATTAATACTAATTAAGTTCAAATTAATGATGTAGTGCATATGAGAGATACAAACTTCTTTACACTATAAACATAAATAAAATCCAGTGCAATCACTGAAAATCGCTGAAACATCACTGTTACATCAGAAGCATAATTTAGGTTCTCTATTTTGACCATTTCTGGATCAAGCTGTTTAGCTATTAATGATAAACCATACTCCATCCAAGCAAAAAAAGGAGGATAGTCTAGTGTCCATTCTGAAGTAGACTCAAAATACCATTGATCAATAGATTTGTTATGGGTAATAGCCAACCAGTTTCTATGAACTTCAAAATCTGTTGAACGGCTAGAAAACACAGAATTTATAATTTATACAGTTTTGCAAAATCATTATTTAATATTTATTAAAGTAAAAGCTTACTAGAGAGGCATGAACAAAAATTTAACCGCGGTTACAATTATAGTAACTTGTGTTATCATTTTTAATAATCACTAGGTTCCGAATTGTATATTAAAAACGGGGTAATACAAAATTGTTAATAAAACATTCATTCGTTTCCATTAAAATAATAAATTTTATTGTTCACAAAAGTAAATACACAACCCGCACCCGGCACCATGTTTTTTTGACATTGCCAATTGCCAATGCCATTACCTCAGAGCAATAAACCTATAGAGTACTTGTATCGAGCGTATACAATTTACATATATTTGTTTCTCTCTATCTAAAGAAAACGTCGTATGAAAGAATGAGATAGCTATAGACAACAAGCTACGTTTCAACATAGTCATGGCACCATTTTTACTATAGGTACGTATACAGGGTGTAATCGTTAAGTGTGCACAAGCGATTATTCCGTAACTATTGCAGATATCAAAAAACTTTAAACTGATATCGAAAGTACTTAACCTAATGAGTAAAATGGCCGTAATAAATTTTTAAAAATAAATCGAGAAATATCCAAAAATGTTACATTAAACGCTCCCATACATTTGATTTCCCATACATTTTGTATTCATAGCAGATTTTCGAAGTGACGTCCTCATTGTGCAATACAATGAGGAGCTCTATTTAAAGTTTCTAAATGAACTTCCCCTTAAATTTGCGAAGTAATTAAAGCAGAAAACCAAAAAAAGAAAGAGAAAGCTAAAATCTTTCATATTAAATGTACATGGGATATTCATATCTCATGCTAAATGTATGGGAGGGTTTAAAGATAATTTTTTTGATATTTTTCGTTTTATTTTTAAAAAAAATATTATGGCCATTTTACTCATTAGGTTAAGTACTTTCGATATCAGTTTAAAGTTTTTTGTTATCTGTAATAGTTACGGAATAATCGCCTGTGCACACTTAACGATTACACCCTGTATAGATAGATAGAAGGTGATAGTGATGGGATGTGCTTCAATCGATAAAATCGTGAATGCATTTTGCATTTACGGTTTCGTGAAATAATAAATAAAAAAAAAACAAAACTAATAATTAATTTCAGTTGAATACATTATTTGTTTAATCCTACGAATATAATAAATGCGAAATTATGCGAGAATGGATGTTACTCTTTCACTGCGGAACCGATTACAATGAAATTTTGTACATACACACATAGGATAGGTTTTATCCCGGAAATCCCACGTGAACGGGAACTATGCGGGATTTTCTTTAAAAACGCGGGCGGAAAGCTAGTATATTATAAAAGAAATTTTAAAACTTGAAATGTAAAATTTAAAATAAAGATGGAAATGATGATAAAGTTAAAGGAGTGAGGAGAAAGGCACAGTCAGCATGAAGGTATCATGCAGCATTTTAACAAGTTAATAAAAGGACAGTCTTAAAGAAAACATTTTCCTTACATCCTACTAATAAAGCGAAAGTTTGTGAGGATGGATGTTTGTTACTCTTTCACGCGAATACTACTGAACCGATTACAATGAAATTTGGAAAAATTACTTTTGATCCCGTAAATCCCACAGGAATGGGAACTATGCGGGTTTTTCTTTGAAAACGCATGTATATTAAGTATGTATTTCAATAGTAGTTTCTCATCTATGAGAACTGTCATTTAATCAACCGTTTAATTTTCACATAGTTACACATTTAAAGTAACTTATGTGTAAAAAAATTTCAAAATAAAAATTCACTCTCTTTAATCAAATGTATTTATTATCTACAGGAACAAAAAAAAAACGTAAGCGTAAGATTGCACAATTCTTCTAGAGTATCCATCTTGATAACACGCAGGCTCGAAATGCAGTGAACACAATCTAGCAAATTGTGGCGGCGCGCGTCCAATCTACTCATGTCTCATGTTTTATACCCATTTTTCATTTTTTATTTAGCTCTGGAAATCTAAAACAAAATGAATTTATTAATAATCTAAAAGAGAAATTAATAAACAACAAACTAAAACTAAAACACATAGTTAAGTCAAATAAAACAACCACGTGGTATTTTTTATTTTCCTGCGGTAAAAAATTTACATCTATTATTTATTTGCAACAACAACTACATATAAATCTGATATAAGAAACAAAATAAATAAATCAACGTTAATATGAAATAGATTTTTTGTCATAAATCGATAATATACGCTAGATGTGTTACAACACTACGGTGGTAAACAAAATGCCAAACGTGATAGTATTGTGACATTTTTTAAAAATTATTTAATTCTTTTGTATTCCACAACCCCATAAAGTGGGTAAATGTTACAGTTACAACATAAAATTACAAAAAAGCGCTTGATAAAACCTTCAAATAGGTTTAAAACATAAATATTTATCGATTTGCTGAAAATCACTTACCGATGGAAAGATATTTCTTCATTGTTTTTATCCAAAACTCCCATTCGACTAGTGATAGCCGGTAGCTAAACATACAATAGTCATTTTAGCACACTGACAAATAAAAAGAAACACTATACACTTTATATTTTCTAAATATTTCGTTAAAAACACTTGACGCACTGAGCCCACCAGCTGGTTGGAAAACAAACTGACTGCCGGCGCGCTACGTTTGAAGACAGTGCAGATACTCTATCGCTATCTCAATCTGGCTTATGCTGTTATTGACTAAGAGTAAGTAGATTAGAAAATATGTATTTTGTTCTGTCTCAATATAAGAACTCTATAGGTTTATTGCTCTGAGGCCATTACGATTTGGCAATTTGATTGGGCATTAACAACAGAACAACTTGAAGCTTGACAGTGATGACATTTAGATTTTTCTCTATGCCCGTCACAGATTTGCAAACCCAGTGTAAACGACATTTCCCACATTTATCGGTATTTTTCAAGAAGCTTATATCTAATACACTGGAGATTGCACTATGAACGTTGACTTGTCACGGGAAGGTATGACCTTGAATGATGCCTGTATGTTTTTTTGTCCCTTTCACACCTAACTTGGCAAGTTGGTGTGAAAGGGATGAAGGAACATACAGGCGTCATTCAAGGTCATATTTTCTTGTGACAGGTTAGTGTTCATACTGAGGTCTCCAGTGTATTAGATATAAGCTTCTTGGTATTTTTCTATATAGGTGTGTGATCCACAGGTGTGATCCAATTAATAAATTTTGTGTGAGTACATGATAAAATATTTAAAAAGCGAAATGATCAGAAATAACAATATCTATGGACCTGGCAAAACGTCTTCGCTCATACTAGCCATGCATAGAACAGTAAAAACCAAGAAGCTTATATCTAAACACTGGAGATACGTCTAGGATTGACGACTGACGAGAAGTTCATTGACCCTAACTTATGTTTTTTATCCCTTTCACACCTAACTTGGTATTGCCACTGTTAATACGAAATTTTCCCAAGGCTACTATGTATTCTGTAATATTCTGTGCAAAAGGTCAGATTTTGTACATGAGTTCGTTGATAAATTGACAACAGCATCATTCAGAAGCATTGTTGGATGAGACAATTATTATTAAATGATAAATAAATAAATTTAGCATAAATTTTATGCTAAATAAATTAAGTATCTGAGCCAATCATTAAAAAGTCACACTCCCTGATAATGGGTAGTCACCAAAATAAAATTATAGCAACTCTCGGTTAGTCAATATGGCATATGTGTCAAAAAAATTGCGTCGCTTCGAATATTTAAGTTAATGTTGTTGCGTATTTAATAAATCTTTTCCGAAAATAAAGAATGTATTGTATTGTGCAAAATTGCAGAAGTGTTTGGAAACCAAATTCTGGCCTATAATTTCACAGGCAAGAGTATATTTACGTTATTTACAATATTCCTCAATACTCATGCATTTACCTCTTTAGAATCATTTTAATGGCAAAAATCGTCAAATTTATCATCATTTTAGTAAGCAATCATGTTAAATAAGTTTTTTTTCCTAATACTTTCATCATTTTTCAACAAGTTTTCAATAAACAAAATATTTAACAAGTAAGGTAACCATGATGACGGGTTTTTACGGATAGCGACGAGAATATATTGCTAAAACAATATTATTATGAACGTTTAGAACACAATTTTAATGATTTTTATACTAGTAATGAAACAACACACGACATCGGTATTGCACTCACATGTGGTTTTAAGTTTGTTCTTTTTTACATTGAAATTTATACTTTTTTAACTTACCTCATATTTCTTTTTATTTTACTTTTTGGAAAGCTGAAATACGTAAAACA
>CAJQZM010020650.1:0-14489 GCA_907164665.1 Colias nastes | reverse complement strand
CTACGGAACCCTTTGTGCGCGAGCCCGACTCGCACTTGGCCGGTTTTGTTTATAAAACGTAACTATTGGTACAGGTCTGATTGAATTGTAAAATAAAATTATTAACAAAAAAAATTGTAAAGGAATTCTACTATGTGTCAGTACATAATTTGGGGATCTTTTAATTAAAAAATATATATATATATATCTTTTAAGACAAATCTTTTGACAACCTGTATAAATAATAATAATGTTCATAACATCAGAAACACATTAGGTAGCATATCAATTCTACTCCATTCATTTGTTAAATTACTGTAGTGTTGGTCTTTTAGTGCTTATATTAGGTATCAATTGTAATTAGGTATACCATCTATCAAAATATTATCACCAAAAGGTGAAACCGCAACTTTAAAAGTTCCTCTACACGCCCCAATTTGTACTTCACTATATTTATATTTTATTAGAAGTACATACTGAATACTTATCATTTACATATATTTCAGATAACAAACAAGTCATAGAAGAAGTGGTGGTAGAATCGGTACTTCGTGTGAAGAGTCCCTCCGGTCGGCAAGGGAGGACCAACAGCAAAACGAACCTGCAAGATGGCGCTCGTGTCGCGGAAACTAAACAATTATTGTAATAAATTGATATAGCTTTAAGATTAATGAGTGTACTATATATGTGTGAAAAATAAATTAAAGGATCTGTGTTAAAATAAATCCTTTCCTTGATAATCCTGGTAACATGAAATTTTTTATTATGGTCTATAAAATAATATGTACCTCAAAGTTACCGCTTCTATAAAAAAAACTTAAAACATGCATTTCTCATATTTTATTACCTATCATTAAATAAAATTTATAAATAGGAAGGAACCCACTTGCTTTAAAATAATTAAATCCTAAAATTGACTGAGTTTTTAGACGTGGTTTTGCATACGTAAATGTATTAGGTATAATAGTGATAAACTATTTATAGGGGTATACTTATAACACAAGTAAACACCGTGTTAACATAATAAATACATTAGCGTACAACAAACAGAATACAAAAAACTCCGCAAAATGAGTCCTCCTCTATGAGTCATCTATGGCACAAGCTCGCCGATAGATGGCGCATCTTCACATTACATGATGTTTTCAAAAACAATAAAAAATAACTCAATGTTTCGTATTTGTGTTCGTATTGCAATTTTTGATTCTTACTAATCGTTTGATAAAATAATAATTAACGAAATAGATTAGAACATATGTTTGCGAAATATCATATCCTAGCCTGCTTATTTTATAAACGCGAAAGTTTGGAACTATTGACGCGATACCTGATGAGCCAGAAGATCGCATGTACCAGAAGATAAGAAAAACAGTTATAGAAATATTGACTTATTCGCGGCACAGCATAGTTGGAATATAATTCATGTCGGTAATAGATATTTCATTTATGTAGGTCTCAACACCTCCCAGAAATAGTCCTTGGACAATGGAAGGTCGCAATTTCTATCTCAGTTTTATGGTATATTGTTTTTTTTATATTAATATTTAATTAGCTTTCCGTCTCACCGTATGCGGCGTCTTCCGTCGCGGGTCAAAGAAAAATCCCATGGAAATGATTTATGACTGACATATGACTGACATAAACTACCTTTTGCCCGGTAAAAGATGGTCTAGCTTATCTCCAGATACAAAAAATAAACCTACTAAAGATCGCTCCTTTGTAACATAAATGCTTGTCTAGCATTACTTTCGTATAAAAAAAAAATAGATATTTACAAAGAAAACTCTCCCTGGCTAAATAGATACCTATTTTGAATGATTTAAAAAATTTTTGCAAGCGACAAAATGTTCAAAATTTAGTTCCAAAGATCGTGTCGGCGTTTGATAATAGATTAAAAAAGCGCTAATACCTACCAATAATGGTATTCATAGAGCGGTACGCGGGGTGGCGTGCCAATGTGATGCGCACGCGCTGCGAATATACTACCGCCGCGATACATTATACAGGGTGCTTTTTAGACAAAAAAAAATGACAAAAACAAAATTGAGGAGTGATGAATGTATAAAGATTGAAAGCTTGGCATGACTTACCTATTATGTAGTTAAAAGTTTCTTAAAAATAAATTGTTCGTAACTTAGAATGAGTAAAATCGATAACAGCATTGGAGAGACATCGAGACGAAGTTTGGACTCTGAAGTATATTAGAAACCAACAAATAAATTATAGCAAGGTATATTAAAATAAGATCTTTTTATTTTGTTTTAGAGTTTAGGTATTTTATAATAGTATTGGATCATTTCAGTTTCGATAAAGTATATGTGTAGGTTGCCTGTATAAATATATTTGCAGTCTTGTTAGCCCGAACATTTGCTAAATAAAGCTTGTGTGATTCTTATTTGAACGTTTTCTCAATTTGCATATAAGATTAGAAGCAAGTCAATGCGTATCAGAGTTCAACAGTTTTAGGTATCTTTGACAAAGAACATAATTCATATCTTTTTTTTTGTGTCGATAGGAAAGGGCTTGCCGCTTGACCACAATCTCGCTAAGATGGTACGCGCTTCCCTAGTAGGTACCCGTTCACTCTACGCTTGAAATAGCTACTTACATATAACCACATGGCATTCGTACTTACGGCGACGTAGATAAATAGACAATAGATTTCTTACCACAAGAACACCCTGTACTTACCGAAATAATACCATATTTGAATACAATCAAACGCGCAAGGGATCACCGAGCCCGTTAGAGGCGCGCGCGCACTATCCACCATTATTTATTTCGACCATATGCCCAGAATACGGTTACATCTTCTTAGAAGCAAGGATCCAACGATTTCCATGCAAAACCTGTCATTGATTTGTTGTTATGTCAATTTTTACATGGATTTTTCTGTGAGACACGCTTTATTGCCAATTTAATGGCCTTTCGTAGATGTGCAAGTACATACGAAGTGGTTATCGATTACTGGAATTAAGACGTAGGTAATTGATGTTAGCCGCGGGATGATCTTTGCATGCCAATTTTGTGAATACTTATTTCCTAGATAACATATTTGTGTATATTTGTTTAGACACATTTTGTAAATTTGTATAATTATAATATTTTGTTGATAGATGCTTTGTTTTTTAAACTGCAACTCTTACTCTACATGGTCAACAAAACCTGCTTCACAGTTAAATTCTCTGTAACCTTTAAACCTATTTAAACATAACTAAAAACATAGGCAAGAAAATCAGGGGGCTCTCTTCATCAATCCGAGCTTTTCATTAGTGAATAAGTACTTAAAACATCTACTCCTAAAAATTATCCATACTTAATATTATAAATGCGAAAGAAACTCTGTCTGTCTGTCTGTTACTCAATCACGCCTTAACTACTGAACCAATTTGCATGAAATTTGGTATAGAGATATTTTGATACCCGAGAAAGGACATAGGCTACTTTTTACCCCGGGACATAGGATAGGTTTTATCCCGGAAATCCCACGGGAACGGGAACTATGCGGGTTTTTCTTTAAAAATGCGGGCGAAGCCGCGGGCGGAAAGCTAGTATAGATATATGATCTAGCAATGTCTGTTTGTCTTTGTCGGAACATATTCAGTTTTAATCGCACTAATTTTTATCAATTATTCAAAGCACGTTTTTTTTTGTAGCTCCATAGAGTATGATAAGAAGATCTTCCGTAAACAATATTTTAAATTTTTTATAGATCGAAATAGAGCCTCGGTAAGTGAGATCATTTAAATACCTTTTCTAATATAAAGAAAACTACACTACTAATACATCAATGATACAACATGGAATGCTTAGGGCAGTGCAAAAGCTAGGCCGCCAACATTATAAAAATGTTTCGATATAAGTTTGAATAATAAGGTATTCTATATACCTTTCTATGTATACCTAATTCTGAATATCGGTCGGCAAGTATTTTTAAATCTGAAAAAGATTATGCATAAGTATGATGCTATTTTTATACATATTATGTTACTACCTATATTTATACATTCTGTAACTTATTCTGTACATATGCACATAATAAAAACAAATGCAAAACAGCATCGCATTGCATCTGTTTGCTATTATCAGAAAATCAATGAAAATAATCACGTCCTGAACTTCGTCTTTACCAATCCATAATTACAATTGTACATAAAAATCGCATTAAACACCTGCGCAATATTCAATTTGAATATATAAAAAATTAATGAAATATTCATTGATAATTGGTGATACGAATTTGTTAAATCCATCGCGAGTTTAGGAACTGAAGACTCAAACTATGTCGCTAGACGACCTCGATAGGATTTAAATTCAGAAATCACAGTTCGCAGATGTACAACGGATTTATTTCATTGGAGAACAATAAAAATTCGTATTACGCGCAATGCATTATAATGACCATAGATTCGGGAGTAATAAATTAAAAATGGTTGAACGGCACGTGAATTCAAAGCTTCCGTAGGTATTCCCGTGTTTATAACGAACTATCTTTGAAACAGCGTGATATAATCTGTGGCGTGTGGTGACGTGCGTCATAACACTCGGCAGACTATGAATCAGACGAAACAATGACGATTATGAATTGATAACAATTATGTCATCTATACTGTATAAGGGCACGATTCCTTTGGGAGACACGTGGGATATTCCGGATAAAATTATGATCAGTCATCAAAATAGCAAATGTTTGAGATGTCAGATCTTATTCGATTCAATGCACATGAAAGTCCTCATTATGGCGTGCATGGATCATACTAAACAGTCAATTGAGAGGTTGTAATATGTTATGAGTTCTAGGAACGCTAAATAATAAGCCAGTCATAAGTCTCTCCACGCCTGGAGTTAAATTAAGCGGTTTATTGTATGCAACCAACACCTGACACATTTTTTCTAAGCTCGTCCGCATAATTTTCCAAACAAATTTGTCGAACGTGATTATTGAGCTAAACAATTCTTTTGATAATTTGAATAAAGCAATGTCATAAATTTGATGCTACATTGGATTGACTCGATCCACGAATATAGAGATTTCTTTGAATTGGTTAGTCTGGATGAACTTGTAGAATAAAGTATGAATCCTTAGCAACAATCAAAAGATTCTTGGAGACTCTCAATAAACTGAGATTTAAATATTAACTAAACGTCGTGTTCACAAACATAACGAAATTTATATTTTTGTCCTCTTGCCAAAAATTCGAGTACAAAAACCCTATAATTTGCTTTGGTAATTACATTTCTGTGTGGCGGGGAAAACAAATTGCCAAGAGAATAACATGCAAACATAATATCACTTTTTAGGGTAACGAATCTCAAAAGGAAAAAACGAAACCCTTATAGCATCACTTTGTTGTTCGTCTGGATATCTGTCTGTCAAGATCCTTTTTCTCTGAAACGCGTGGAAGTATTAAGCTGAAATTTATATTGAACTAGCTTTCCACCCGCAGCTTCGCCCGCGCAGTCAAAGAAAAACCCGCATAGTTCCCGTTCCCGTGGGATTTCCGGGATAAAACCTATCCTATTTCCCGGGGTAAAAAGTAGCCTATGTCCTTTCTCGGGTATCAAAATATCTCTATACCAAATTTCATGCAAATTGGTTCAGTAGTTAAGGCGTGATTGAGTAACAGACAGACAGACAGAGTTACTTTCGCATTTATAATATTAGTATGGATACTCAAGTCTACGGTCCCTTGAATCTGTGAAAAAATCAAACTTATAAGCCAACCAATCAAAAGATACATCTGCTTATGCTGCAAATTATCGCAAATGAAGAAACGAAGATTTGAAATAATTTAAGGGAAGAAACAGTACATATTTTATTCATATATTGGGCATAAACATAATATTCCAGTTAAACGTTCTAGCTCAAACTTTTACGAAAAGAAATTTAAATATTTAAATCACTGTTCCTTGTTCATTGTTAAAACGTCTTCCCGGCTCCCGCTATAAATTCAAGGCACACATTGATCCAGAAGATACAAATAATAACAATATCGATCGTGAACTTAGGCACGTAACCACCTCGATGCTAATGCCCCGATAGGACTTCACAATAAACAGGAAAATGCGACCACACATAGACTAGCTTTAAAGAATATTGTCTTAAGAAAGCAGAATATCTGATAAAAGGTGTAAATTAAATTGTATGGATGCATAGGCATCAGGTGCATGTTGCTTTTTTAAAATAACCGCTCGCGTAATTAAGTGGTTTTCATTAATGTTACTGAAACCAAGACAAAGGAATAATATTTTTGGGCTTAAAGCTTTCGTGAATTTACAACTAATGAATTTGTTTTCCGAACGAAAATTCTGAGTAGACAACTTGAAAGACAATTTTGAAGAATTACCAAAAGGTAACAATGTTGGCGTTCATAAAAATGAAACCATGATGTAACAATAAAATTCTCTGTAAATAATTGCACTTCGATATGTAGATGATAGTGTTAATAGTATGCAATGACTCCTGCATTGTGTGCCGTCTACGTTAAGGGCGCAAATGACGTCAAATGCACCAATAGATTTAAGGATTCAACAATGGGTTTGGGTGCCAAAAGTATATTACTTAGAATTTCATAGATTGGAATCATTTGGAAAGGTTTGCGACAGGAACATGCATTTTGAAACAATGAATGTTTGCGCCTAAATTGTGAGGGATTTAAACTTAAACATACAGGATGAAAGCAGTTCTGTCTGTCGGTCTGTAACTCCTTCATACGTACCTACCATTTGAGATGAAATTTGTCACGAAGATAGTTTGTGACCTGAAAAAGATCAGGATAGCTTTACACTATGTTTTGATACTTTGAACTATGTAGGTTTTTCTTTTACAACACGGGCGAAGCCTCAGGCGCAACATGAATATTTCAGTTTAGAAAATCTCTCTTTCCTTTTACTTTGGTCATAAAATTAGAAAAAATATCTCTGAAACAGAGCCATTAGAATAAATAAATAAAGCCAAAAAAGCCAAATTAGAAATTAGAAATTAGAATTAAATAAATAAAGCCAAATTAGTTCTAGACACTAACGGTATGGCGCTTACATCGATACAAGATTACTATCACGACAGGCGCAGCAGTCTAAATGTCTGCAACGACAAATATATGCACAAACGGTTTACGGAACTTGCATTGAAGGGTAAAGCCTGATTTAAACTATATACTTAAACAAATGTTTTGTATCACTTTTGTAGAGGAAAATAACGTTTATAATAAATTGTGATTACAATCAAATTGATAAAGCTAAGACAGATTTGTTTTTTTATCAAGAATTTATGAATTCTAATAAAAACACGGAAGACTTTCAATTCAATTAACTTGTTAACTGTTTTCGAAATATCTAAAAAGGCAGAAAGTTTGCAATTTTCATTACCTAGTCACAATAAAATTTCGCATCATATCTTCAAATAATTCTTATGTAAATGATACAGAAATCTACAAACAAACAAACCCTAAATACTATTAGATAATATTAAATGTGTAAAAACTTCAATTAAATTAATCTTTAAAAGTCACAACACGCCAATGCATCACCGTCCACCATTGTTACAATACAATCGACCTGCATTTATTCTTGGAATATAAAATTAATTCTACTTAACTATCTGATTTATCGGACACTTATATTTTTAGAACGACTTCGAATATATTTTGCAGTAAATTACAATTTGCTAACATCTGTTCAGCCTTTGTTTTGTCTACAAATCCAAATTTATTATTCTCAATTTATTCTCTTTTTTTCCGAATCCCTTCTTCAATTCATGCTTCCAAATAAAAAAATAACAAATCCATTTTCTTAAAGATTAATTGATCTTAAACTAATGTATCTCCGTTAGGAAAAATTATTTACTTGTGAATAAAACTAATTTTCATTGTATCAGTGCAAGTTAGAGTCTGCTAATAAAAAAAAGAACAGTAAAAATATTAAGAACATGTAATTTGTCAATCCACACTTGGCCAGCATGATTGATTAGAACCAAACCCTTCTTAACCTTACCCTGTGTGCGGTGGATAGAAATTGGGCAGATGATAGAAGCTATCACGCACTATAAAGCAAAAACTTTGTTCTCAACAGTCAGCTTCATCTCGTCATTACGTTTGATTTGTGTACATTCCCCAAAAGTATCCAGATTTAAATAAAGATTAAACCTAAAGAATCTACATACGAAACATTCCTAACCAAGCGCTCCAACAGACAGTCTGTCGCTATTTTCTCACGTAATAACTGCGCATCATGCCTCATAAACATTTCAAAAGAGATAAAATCGGCCATCCAGTCCACTTTGAACCAAAACGTTTGCATACAAATATCGCCATTCATTTTTCCGACAGGACCCACTATGCAGGTACTGTTCGCTCGCAAATTTGACTGTTACGACCGTTTAAGAGGCTATATGGCGTGGTCAGTGATGTTATCTTGGAGGTAGAAAGAAACCGATTGTATCAGCTCTAGGTAGCAGCGTCGTGCCTAACATACACAACAAATTATACCATTATTTAAATTTTATCGCACTCCATCTACACGTGGGGTCACTTATCTTTAATATCATTGAGTTCAAATTTTCAATACTATAGCAGTGTGAATGTACGGATTTACTATAGATTTCGGTATCTGAGCATTGATATTGTTCCTATAATTAAGAGATAATTGGTTTTAATGTCTATAATAGCTAGTTCGCAAGCCTATAAGTTTATTCTAAATCTTTTTGCCACAATAGAGCCTATATTATTTGAAAACAATACTTGCTTCGCACTTCTCACGCACCCAAACCTAACAATAAGGCCTCTTACTAGGAATGAAAATAGGTAGGTTAGTGTCTAAAAATAGTTGAATAAATACCTGATAATTGAAACATGTTAAAAATAAAATCGTATCACAAACTTTCATTTAGGATGGCTACTAACTTTTATGCCTATTAATAATAAAATATATTAAAAAAATGTAATCTATATAGAAATTTATGAAAAAGATGCATATAGGTACAGAAATACTTATCTTATCGTATCATCTAGATATCATTGAATGAATTACACTACTTACAATTCCACTATACCTCTAACTTATTTAAAGCACTTCTTGCAAGCCAGTTTAAAAACAATTCTTTAACAAGAACTCTTGATCCCGATAATGCTGAATTTCCTCAATACATTATACAATCCCGTTGTCCCTTCCAAGAAATCCAGTAAAAAGCTTCTTGGCGCTAGGTTATAAATCTTCATGAATGAACCTTATCAATATTATTATCATTTGTGTATGCAATCCAAGTGCATTCACTTGCAAGCCAATGGCGCCTTTGTATTGTAAACTCACACGATATTTCACTATGGAGTAAATCGTATCAATGCCTTGTTAATATGCAGTCAGTGTAAGCTACATAAATAGCTATTAACACTCTTTGTTGTGATTAACTATTCCAGGCATCTCTTTAGGCAATTGTAGTTCATAGGTTCATTCCTACCTCGTATGACGTCAAGGATTTATGATTTCAATTTCAGAAAATGTTCTAGGGCCTAATCTAAATTCAAGAAACGATGTATGAAATATCAGTTGGGAAATTTGGTGGGATCACAGATTGTAACTTTAGTAGCATTCATAGAGATGATGTCTTTATAACTATTAATGAAAACACACAAGATAAAATTTCCATTCCAGTTCGCCAATCCTCCTCTATTTTATAGTTTGTTTATCCTGCAAATGCATTTATGACTCACCAATGCAATTAGAAGTGGGCCACAGGCGCCAAACAGTTACGTAGATTTATAGATACGTGTCCAGAATCAGCCTAGACCAATTTCGATAACGGGCTAAGGCTCAGCCGAATCGTGTAAAATGATCGGTTCAGGCGCAGACGCTGGCGATGTGCCCTGAATGACAATTAGTTCAAACCAAATGGACTATATAATGCGTCGTCAGGTTCGGTACATCACTAACTCGAAAGCAGCTAAACGCACAACACCCTTCGGAAGACTAAGGGTAATTCAGTGCTACCTGAAAAAAAATCATCTTCAAAAATGAAGGCCGTAAGCGTGGTTCTCGTTATTGCCTGCGCGCTCTGGGAAGTCACGGGATACCCATTCCCTTATTATGGCCCTAATGTGGATTCTTGTGAGTTAATTCAAATATTATTATTATTTTAAGGGTTGTGTTTCCAAAAATAATTTTTACAAAAATATTTTTCTAAAATTATCGTCGGTCGGTTACTTATACATTTAAAAAAAAAATATCTGTCTGATATAATATCGATTCTACTATCGATTCTAATCTAACATTCAAATAAGTAATTAATTTCATTACATTATTCACAGATTCATATGGTTCTGCAGACAGAAATCGTGGAGGTATGGTGCTGAGCCGCTACTACAAACCTTACTACAACCCTCGCGCTATCGGTGGTAGTATGGCGGCCTTCATGTTCAAACCAGAAGAGCAATACACCCCACAGACGAGCCAATACTACGTGCCAGACAGACGCCGCCAAACCGTGCAAGAAAACTACACGCCACAACAGAACGAAGTGTACTATCAGACTCCAGAACAATCCTACGTTCCTGAGCAGTCCTATGTTCCCGAACAACAATTTGTTACCGCTGAACAACCCGCCGAACAACCCGCCGTTGTAACCGAAGCCACGGAAATCGCAGACCCAACTGAAAAGATCGAATCTCCCACAACAGTGAAAGCCGTAGCCGTCCCTGAAATAACCGAACCTGAAGTTGAGGAAGTGCCAGAGCCCGCCCCTGTGCCCAGGAAGCGTGTGACTAAGAAGAAGCAAGTGAAGAGGCCCATCGAAGAGGAGGAAGACGAAGGCGATGACTACCCCAGAATCCCAAGCGGTGCCTACTTCCCCATGTTCTTCGGCTACGGAGGCAGAGCTGCCCAAGGGGCTCCCCAAGGAGCGACGGCTATCGCTAATGCCTTCAGCACTGGCCGTGGTGGTGTTGCTACCAGCCACGCCACGGCGTACGGCCCACCCAGACCCGAAAATAAATACTAAGTCAATATTAATCTACGTAAGATGAAATAGAGCCTTTGAAAGCAAAGCTTCGATGTAGTGTATAACAGTTACATCTAGTGGAAATGGTATACAATATTTGCAATATCTGCAGAATTGCAAAATATAATGGTTTGAGTCTGAATATAAAATTACGCCGATCAAATACAGATGGCGCGCAAAACAAAAAGCTTTTCAAAGGTATAATATATTTTATATTAAATGAAACATTTTAATTTGTTATTTAATTAAAATAAGCCATTATATATCAACTTGTGACGTAAAAATTGCCAGAAATATAGTTAAGTTTTTGTAAAACTTTAAGTGTGAAACGTTGAATAAATTGCCATTAAATCTGTACCAAGGTTTTTTATTTCTCTCCATTGTGCTTATAAAATTGCTCAAGGTCTTTGAGGTAAATGTTAACTTATAATTCTTTATGAGTTCAATCTAATATGTAAGCAAGTAAAAAATGGATGCAATATGTTCATTTTTTACTTGCAATGAGAACTTGTTTACTTGAACTCTTACATTTTATTATCGTCGTCATCTAATACATACTCTAAGCTATTTAATAAATTAAAGCATAACTTTAAAAATAAAATAACCTATAAATATAAAGCCTATGTACCTACTAGATAAAAATACTAAAAACAATGGCAAATTGTTCTTCTTATTCTTCAATACATAGAACTCTAATATAGAACTCGATATATTTTACATATTTTAAAGATTACAGTTCGCTTTAAGTGCTACAGTAAAAAACACTGACATTTATATTCATTTAATTAAATCTAAAAACATATTTTGAAAATATATATTTTTCTTGGATGTACCTACGAAAAAAGCAAAACTCTCAGAAAAAGATTCTAGACTATTGTGCAAGTAGTTAATGTAATAATTATAAAAATATATTATTTAAAATAAAAAATAAACCAAATCAGAGCAAGTATAACACTCAGGCAATAGACATATATTTTAATAAATGAACCTAAAGGAACGAATCCAAAAATATTTTGGTGTGTGGTTTATATGGTTTCATTTCTCAATATATCTTATCTTCAATATAAGATATAAATATATAGTAAAAAAATATTCCAATAATAACTGGTTACATCACAACTCACAATGTACATATCATAATATGTAGGTATTATGTGGTTTTTGATGGTTAATTGTTTTAATATTATAACATTCCGCATAAAACCCTATAAACCGCACATAACTTATCATTCATCTATTATTGTTATTTATACATTTTTTATCCATTAGATTATTTTTAACAAATGCTTAATCAATTACTCCATAAAAGGGAACGTTCAGAACTGGCAAGTCATCATCAAATAACGCTCGTTTATAAATAATATCATAATTTAATAATACCTTGATTTAAGAACCATCAACTCTGACATTATGATACAATACAATACCTATAAATAAAATCTATTTTCAATATCAGTACCATCTTTTGTTAAGATAAATGATGTAACAGTTCATCCAGGATGTGGTATTGATGCATTTGTCGTGACTCGATATGCGTTTACATAGAATGGCGATCATAAATAAATCTATAATTGACATTATCTGAGTAATGGGAGAACATTTTTGTTGCAACTGAAGATGCCGAGGCATTTTCCATCCTTTTAAAATAGACGTAACCATTCATTTGAAACAGAGACTGAATAAATGGATGGTTCGTTTTTGTTATAAGTAAAACTACGGCTCCGACTTGAAAAATTATTTCAATGTTGGATAGCCCAAGTATCATCACACAGACCAATAAGACCGGAGCAATGCATGTTTTTACCCATTGCTCTGCTTCTCTTCACGCAGAGCACAGCCATTACTTCTACAATTTTGTTAGCTTTGAATTATAGAGATATTTTTCATCCATTCCAATTTGTCAACTTAGCTATAAAACGGTAGATAATAATATTATTTAATATTTCAATGTTATTTAAAATACAAGGGCTCATATCAATTATTAACAATACATGCATCCTATTAACTTCTTTATATAATATGTAAAAAGGAAAAAACACCTGGGCAAGATTCTTCTATAATTGCTTGTACAATTAACTTTTTGTTTTTGTGAGACAAATTACATATTTGTAACGGTTAGCTCCTACCGTAATTAACTCGTAGTTTTTGTACACACTATATATTATGTTGTCAAGTTTAACTCCTACGTGTTGTATTATAAAATATTATGTTTTTCTTGGCTCTTATCAGCTGTGACAAGGCTGTGACTAAAATATACGTCAGAGATTTTACTTTTATACTTATCTGTATAAACTTCAGTTTTATAATTTGCTATATTTACCTAAGAGACATCAAAATCTCAGAAAATATCCGGCAGATAGATCACAATAGATAGATAGAAGTCATAGTAAAATGTAAATAAACCCTATATATTGAAATAATTACTATTGCGCCTGTAGTTTTGTTTTAGCAGTAATGTAAAATGACATAAGATTATGTTATGTATAAATTGAAATGACAATATTGATTACTAATGTAGGTCAATTCATTATATTATGATTGTAATATTTATAGAGATCTTTTGTTTAATTCACATTACTCTGAAAATTTCCCCTAGATATCAAAAGTTAGGTAGGTTAATAGCACAGAAAGCTGAAAAGATAATCTAGGAAAAAACGCTCAATTAAACGTAAATTATATATCTACATAAGAGTCTGCATATATATCTAATTAAAAGAGGTACGTTAATAAAATAAAATTAATTTTTATAATTAAATCGCATTAAACCCAACGAGGATTTTCCATTTAATCACGTGTAGATATAAATTCTTTGGATTTACCAAATTCATAATTATTTCAAAGAAAATGTGGAAAAAACCTTTATACTGAGGAGATATTGCACATTATTACAATATATTTTCTAAAATAGGATATTAGAATTATATTAATAATTAGGAATAGGAAATATATTGTAATTTGTAATACTGTAGCTATTGATTATTAAATATTTTGTTGCTATTTAGCAATTTTATGAAAAAAATTACCTTTAGCTTCTGCCTTGCTGGTATACTCTGACATTCATTATCCAAATATAACCAAAAAGTTCAAAAATAACCACAACTTTTTAAGTAAACAACCATGATGGCAACAAAAATCAATATTTTGTGCTTTTTCGCAAAATTTTCTTGAGTAGTAAAAATTACTGATAATGATGATTAATCTAGCTGGTCGCTACATTGGTATTATTATTATTTATACATAGTATAAAACAAAGTCGCTTTTTCTGTCCCTATGTCCCTTTCACCTTTGTATGCTTCAATCTTTAAAACTACGCAACGGATTTTGATGCAGTTTTTTAAATAGATAGAGTGATTCAACAGGAAGGTTTTAGTATAATATAATTTATTAGGTTTTAGAATTTAGACAATGCGGGCGAGAACGAAAACGGGATAAACAAGTTTTATATCTCATTTTCTTCTAATTTTATAAAAAACGTATATTATATACTTCGTATACTTAACTATTATATTCAATTGTTCTT
>CAJQZM010020647.1:0-11183 GCA_907164665.1 Colias nastes | reverse complement strand
TGGTAAAATTAATTAAACATTTCTCTTTTTGGATTCTAAATTTTTATATAAAACATTTCATTCGTTTGTTGTAGATATTATATTATAAGCATGATCTTTACTTTGTTACTTCTTATCATTGTTTATAGTTGTGTACATTTAGTTTATTCTAATTCCATAGTTTTAAAAATAAATTATTACAACCGAAATTACGTTCTTTATATTCCTAACATACAACTGGTACATTTCCTCACCTTCACATTTATTTGAATATATTAAAATGCACGCTGCAAAGCATATGGTATGCAAAGAGACCTTTTGGCCTAATTTCATATCTTGTATTTATAAAACTCAATATAATAAATACATACTGCAATGAATAAAGAGAGAAATTCAATAATACCATAAATTAATCAGCAAGTACTTTTCTAGTTTTTATTTGAGCAGCGACGGAATCAATTATTTATAGTGGTTTACACATGGCTGTTAACAGACGAGATTCTTTTTTTCTAAATAACTTACTTTTAAATATTTTTCATCGAACAACTAACAATTAAAAATAAATATTGTTTCTGACCAAACAAAACAGAAAACATGGCAATAGGCACCTAATATCACTGGTAGTTTCGATATTTTTTATTTCTAACCTGTTATTCTTTATCAAGTAATTTATCGGTTTTCCTTAAAAAATAACATATGCATATTTATTATGATATTGCGATTTTAATTTCTAGCGTTACGAAATGAAAGTTTTGATTATAATAAGTACCTACTCTACCAAACTTGAACTTTATAGTAAATTTCAAGTTTGGTAGAGTACTTATCTAAAAAGTAAAGTTAATTATAAAGTAACACATAAAGCAGTTTAGCAGGTAAATTAAAGTTTAATAAGTAATTATTGAAATTAATAACTCTACATAATTAATCGACAAAAAAAGCTCATATAATTTTGGTGCAAGTATTATTATCATAATTCATCTAGTTATTTTATTTTGAAAGTGTGGTTACTGTTTCGAACTAATAATGTCACACTTGCAAGCATAATATTTATTGTCTGCTTTACATTCTATTCGCCATCTGTGTTCGGTGCGCGTGAGTCTATCAATCGACGACGACCTTTGTGTCACTGAACTTTGGTGTTACCTGTCTGCGAATTGTGTTCCTAACTATACCACTATAAACAAACATGACAGACAAATTCTTGTAACGAAAAGGTCTATTTACGCATAATGTGCGCATCTCTTTTAAATCCCAGGAGATGAAGCATAAAAGTATGGAGCACCTATTTTCGTCTTAACTAATCTCCGGAAACGCAAAATTGTAGGTGTCAAAAATATACTATTTGACTCGTGCGGCAGCTAACTATACAAGTGCGCATATATAGCGCTACCAAACAGTTTTGATCGTAACAAGTGAACACTTCAAAATTCATATTTCGCACTTTATATAAAAATCTAAGTATCCGTCATAATGAGAGGTTCAATGCAGCGTAATTGATATTAAGTGATTAAAATTAAACAGAGAAAAGACAGAAATCAGAGGACAAGTATCACGATTTCAAGTCCTCTACAGTTGTAGCGGCAGTCTTCTCAATATTTGACATATTTATGTATACAGTAGGTGCAACACAGGGACATATGGCGCGGCAATTTATGAAGCCGAGGGCCCATTACCATTTTAAATATTATTTTTAGGGAATTTCGTGTCAGATCTCACTCGTCGGCTGGCCGTATATTGTGAGATGTGATCCTCTGATTAAGCCGACTTGATGTTTCTGTAGCACATTGCTTTCGGATATAGGTACCGATAATTAAACGTTCTGTGTCACTAAATTACGTTCGTTATTACTGTCTGAATGATAATAACGTTAATAATTTAGTGCATATTTTAAAGACGATTAATGCCAACAATAACTTGGCAATGCTATACATCAACTGAATATGTTAGTGCGCAAATATGCGTTGACGCATGCATTGTAAATAAATAATGCAAACATTATAGCCCAGAAGACAACTTTTCCATAATTTGTATAACAAAGTAAATTTGAACCGTCTTAAGCTCAATAATGCATTAAAATGTATTTACGCATATTAAAATACTAGCGACCCGCCCCGGCTTCGCACGGGTGCAATGGCGGCCGGCCGGTACCGCCGCAAACGCTACGTCCCGCAATTTTTAAATCTGTAATATCTTCGAAAATATTCACTTAAATCATACGGTGTAAAGGGCCATATAGATATTCTATATTAAATGAACAATGTATCAAAGGTACTTAATTGGTTAAGGATTAATGCTGTATTGGTTAAAATCGCTTCGAAAATTAGCCATTATTTGTCGTAAAAAGTAAATGACAAAAAAAAGTTATTGTGGGTTATCCATAAGAGATAGGCATATACCATCACGGACTTTTCTGTAGACCTTTTCAATGTGTACAATACATAGTACATTATTTTGATAAAACTCGTAGGGTTCAGCCTGCGTTTGCAATGTAAGCGGAAAAAATGTAATTATTTACGACATCACATTAGAAACCTCAAAAATAACAGTACTTCTCCACTATTTAATGGATGTTATTATACATATAAACCTTCCTCTTGAATCACTCTATCTATTAAAAAAAACCGCATCAAAATCCGTCGCGTAGTTTCAAAGATTTAAGCATACAAAGGGACATAGGGACATAGGGACATAGGGACAGAGAAAGCGACTTTGTTTTATACTATGTAGTGATATATCTACGTAAGATGAGTTTAGAAGAGATAGTGTTTGAATGATGAATGCCTAAGTTATAAATTGTGCGTTAGTTTTGTACACGGGTTAAAATAACATTCAATGTTAAAAGCAATTAATAGTTAACCAGAAGGACTATGAATGGTTCAGTTGTGAAGTAAAGTTAAGCAAACAAAGCTGGGTCAACCACGTCATTAAACTTTATGAAACGGAAGCCGTCAAAACCGACATGTGCTCCGTCCAAGGCTCCGTCCTTCGATTTGTCAATAACAACTGATCTGCGCACGCGCCGACCCGCCGTCTGATCCCTTACTCTACTTCATCAAAAGAAAATTAACCCTTATGACACCCACACAAAATTTATTTTACTTCAGTTCCTAATCCTACACAAATTGTTTAATGATGTGGAAAGAGAATATTGTTTACCTCCACATGTGATGAAATTAAAACTTTCGAAGGGTGTTACATCGATACGAACTTTTTAAATGAGCACCGTCTTCAAGATTTAAGTTTATTTTCTGTTAAATTTATTTACCCTTGTTACTACACCGAAGGCGCTGTAGTTGCGGACCAGCAATCAAAACATTTCATGATAGGTCGTAAACCAACAAAATTCAATTTCACATTTGCGATTAAATAATAATATATTCCGAAATTTTAAGCAACGTTTTGCTTGAAAGATTTAATCGGAACTTAACGCAAGATTACGATCTAATAAACGAAAATAATTTCATATAAAGATTTCTTCTAAGATAAGGGTTTATTTTGAGCGAGATAAAATCGCGTAATTAATTATGATGAAGGTGAAAAAAGACATGTTAAGAATACAAGCAATTACGCCATGAACGTCCGAGGTATGCGCATTGCTGTCCTGTGAATGATAACCGATAAGTGGAGCATGTAACATCGAATAAAGTGCTCTAGTTTTTGTTGTTTATGTTATTACACTTATGGACCTGGCCAATCATTATTTAAGTCATGTCGTTATATTACTTTTTGTCTTATTTTCATACATTTAAATGCTCTTTATATAGCTGGGAAAATATGGATAGTTTGGTGTTTATAATTTAAAAAAATAAAATTCACACATAGCCTTATTCCTCTTCTTTTATTTCACATCCTTTCATATTACAGGCTGCCTTGAAATAATTGGTCTGTAGCGATAATACTTCGAACGCTTACAAGTACATTTATATCAGTGGCTTGATGATTAATTTATACAATGCAATTAATTGATAATGCCAATATTTTAAATAGTGCATAAAAATAAATCATGTTATTTATAGCAAAGGAATTCATAAAATTTTGATAAGGTTAAGGTGAAGGTTTTAAAATAAAATTGTAAAAGGGCTTGTGGTGTAGCAGAGAATGCAGTGGTCCGTGACAATAGGCCGGACACTGTGGCTGCCACCTTGCCTCTAAGTACACTCCAAAAGACAATAAATTTTAAGATTTATTAATTTACTAATTACTTCTACATTGAACCAGACTAAAAACTGGAGAGACAAATTTGTTCATGTTTTTTAATTAAATTTATTCTATTTTATGTCCTTACATTATGTATTGTAATAGATATATGTAGGTTTCACGTGTATTTATCCGCTACGGTATTGTATTCTAGTCATAAAATGTTCCATTAAATTCGTAGGCAATATAGACATAGTATCACTTTACGACTTTATACCGTCGTAATCTAGTTTAATTGCGTTTAAATAGACGCCGAAAAGACCTCACATGATACAAAACTATGATAATACGCATTTATATCGTATTTTCCAATCATAGTTGTTCAATACCGGTTCATGAATTTTGTTACCGATTGTACTAAACGCATAATAAACAGGTACAATATCAAACGGAAATATCGGGTTCGTCAACGCCATTATATTCATACAACAAAGGTCACATCGTTTATTTTACTCGAGGAAGTTTCATTAGTTACCTATGTTGTCAGGTTAGGTACAATGTTTTTGTTTAAATAGGTTCCAATAATATTATCACTGTTCATGACTAACAGAACATGTAACGCAAAATTGACGACTTATCATATGAATTTAAACCTATCCCAATAATGTATAGGTACCCGGTAATTGGGAAATGGCAATGCTATCGTGTTATGTACGCTAATTGTATTGTCATTTGCAATTGCCTTTTTTGTGGTGTTTAATGAATGATTTGAAAGTAATTTTAATACAATATAATTGTATAATCTTTGATTTTATTTTGAAATGAATGAATGAAATGAAATAAAAAGATAGGTAAGTAACATGTTAAATATTGAATGGTGAACACATACTCAGGATCAAAATAAGATACAATGTACAAAATGTCAAAGAACGCGAAGTGTTTGTCTGTGAATATTTGATACCTTTTGGCGGCTATATCGTTCAAATCAAAGGAAATATAAATACTGTCCAAGGGCGAATATGCGGCAATCCCTCACACAAGTGGGTAAGACGACTTGAATTTTTAATGTTACACTCAGACCGTTGCAAACCGTAACAGTTTTCTTGTCATTGGTAGAGTGGAGATGTCAGATAAATTTTGCAGAGTGGCCCCATCTTTTCGTTTGACATTAATTTTTGATGCGAACAAGCTGAATACATCATACGTGGCTTGTCTAATGCCAATTTGAAACGTGTAATGTTTTTTTTGCTAGCGTAGGTAAGTAATCTAGTATGATAATTTTATAACATAAAAAAAACTTATAATTACATCAATAATAGGGGCCGTTTATTATTGGAATTACAAAGAAAAATTATCAATTGTTCACCTTGAAACGACTTCCTCATAGTCTTTGATAATAATGACAAATTTAAGACAATAAAACAACTTTACTATTAGTTTTTATTTTCGGTAATCGAAGGTTAAATTAACAATACATAAAACCATGTCGCCATATAATTTCAGTTAATCGAACGCCTTGTAATCATGGCATGGACTGGAATCGATTAAAGCGTTGCGCTTCCCGTGTTTTTGTGGAAAAATTAAATTAAAAAAATTAAAATCATTAATTTCCTTGCTTTTTACGTATAATGAATCTATGGATGATCTGTATGGACAGTCAACTGTGACCGCTTCCTCGATAGATCATTATTTCTTAGATAACTTCTTACAATAAAAACTACGGCTTTTGGTTTTTTGGGAGTTGATGTCATGCTTTTGTTATATGCAATGCCGCACTTGCAGCCTCGTTGAAAACATTTAAAAATATTAACTATCTTTTTGTTCACGATTTAATATTGCGATTGGGAAGTAGATCACCTCGTTGATTACGAGAATCTTTTTATTACAGTTTTCGACTTTAGTTATGCAGTGAAGCGTAGCTCCGTTTTTTTGAAATTTGTTATTGACGTTCGTCAAAATACAATAGTGTTTTATAACTGACTTTCGAAATAGAATTGATGATCAAGCTCATGTTTAAGTGACATCTACAAGTTGAAATTTATTATTTCGACACACGAGGTATCTATAATCTTGTAGCGAAATCTTTTTATGTAGATAGTAAGTAGATATTGATTATAATACTAAGTGTGATTTCTTTATTAAACTTATAAATATTATAGTCCCATAAATTACATTTTATATCACCCTCTATTAAAACATCAAAATATTATTTCCCTACACTAACGGGATATGCTGCGTAAAACGTTTCCCATCAACAAATATTTATTGAAGCTTGTTTAAGAAACACGTGCATATAAAATGGCCAAAATAAGGTTGTGTTAATGTTAATGGAGGCGATAAGCGGTCGTCTGTTAAACTCCTGTCACTAAATTATTAATATTTTATTTTTATGGCCTGATATCATCCACTTTTAACGACCACTTTCCGGTTAAGCTTAATGGATATTATATTATTAATAACGTAGATATTCAAATGTTGCCAATGGTTTTTGACGCTCCAAATGGTAACATCTCTGTTGACAAATGTTTATTAATTATGTATAATCGTATTAACACTGGGCTAATGAAGTGTTTTAAAGATTTAGTGTATTCCAATTCTATATCTTGATGAAAATATAACGACGAGCTTCGGTCAAAATATTTTTGTGATATGTCAAACTTGTCCTAAATGTCAAGGGTTGACAGCGGTCCATGACACAAGCTGTACCCGAGCGCGAATCATTAATAATATCGTTACCCTTTGAGTTATATGAAAACACTCTTTAGTCATAATATCACTGAAAACTATTTTAAAGTGTACGTTTCCATGTTACATGTTACACTTTTAAATTGGAATTACTTACTAAAACTTCTTCAATAACATATGATTTTCTGTGCTAAAGTAACTTAATATCTTCTCAAGCGTTTTCTAAGGATCATTTTTGTTTGTATATCCCATTCGTCTTCTTCTGCGGAAGGAACAGCTCAATGTGTGGCTGTACATTTGCGTTATTAAATGATTTATGGAGGTGGATTATCGGGATAGAGAGCGTACAATGCAAATATAGAAGTTATGCCTTTGGAATAAGGTCAAATTTTGAATATACAAATTAAGAGTTAATCATGCACAGAAGTCGTGTGTTGATCTCTATGTAATTGAGTTAACTGACACACTGATGACTTATTTGACGTCTGTTTTACTATTCTGTACTAATGCTGTCATGTCTTCCGTTATGGATTACGTCTAAATATTTGTGGACTGTTAATAGATGATTTGAAATTTTTATTTGGATAATTGTCTTCCTACAATATTGTGTATAAATTTATTAGTCTAATTACATTACATTTTAATTAAGGGTTTAAGGCTGTTTAGCTTTAATACATGTAAAAAATGTTCCATAAAGACAATTTATAAATTTACCTACAATGAAATTATGAAATATATCTATTATACTAGGATATTTTGAATCCAATCCGAAAAATGTGCCATAAACCATCGAGTCGCGATTCAGCATTATCGATCTGACATTCATCGTTAAGGCATTATTTTCCCAGATCGAGATATCAAATTGATAAGTGAGGCACATTCGCAGCGGGCGGGCAGGGCATTATGAAATTGGCCGTACGTTAGAAGCCGTTACTTCCGATAAAATATAACAGGCCACGCTGCTCATATCTGTCGAACGAATGTGTAAGCTTTTCCTAGTAACCGACTCACGTCCCCGCACCCATCATTTTATACGAAATATCAATAATGTATTAACAAATTGCAACTATAAGCGTGTTTTGATAGGCGATAAAATGAGATAGATCGCTAGTTCCACGAAACAGAATGGAGCCTCGTCTGAGAATTTATTGTAAATTAATTAACAACCAACGATGATCCTTTGATTAAATTAAGATTTATACGATTATAAAAAGGCGATTTCTTAATAATTATTTCGTACTGGAAAGTTGATTATAGTAGATTTAATACTATTTAATTGTGAATTACAAATGTAGAGTTTTTGCCTATACAGTTGTATAGTTTTTTTTTGAAAATACTAAGCTTAACATTGCTTCTACCAAATTCGTATACCGTTATTAAATGCTAAAAATATTTTAAAGTCACAAACAGATATACCTAAGTAGGTAATATCAGGTATTTTTTCTCGTTTTTGAAAATGTAATAATTTCATACAGGCTATTACGAATTCGCATTATTTGTAGAAATAGTGTTTCGTATCTGCAACGTATGACGTGCTCTACACTGGGGTGGTGGGCCAGGGCCCAGGGTAGCCTCAGAGATTTATGTGCTCATAACGCGCCGTTCCTCGCCCACAAAACGTTCAGACGTATTGATTTCATTTCAGAATTCATTTTTAAATATGTAGTGCTTCGTTTGAAGCCAATAAAGTTCAATTTTTATAGTTTGCAGGTTGAAGGAAATGGGTGAGTGCTTACCTGTGAGACGTAAAGTTTTCCTTGGATAGCAACTGGCCAGAAAACTAAGAATAAAAAAATCAAGAACCAATACACTTAGAAGTAGAAGTAGAAGAACTAAAGTGAGGTGGTTATTCTTGTATTATTTAATACTGAACAATATTGCCTTTCAGTGATACGCTTTAGTATTCAAATATTGTCCTTGTGTATCCTACTGTGGTATAATAATATATTTCACAAAATTCTGAAGAAATAATATGACAAACAACGGAGTTTATGCATATGTATCAAATTCTAAAAGATACAATTATTGCTGGCAAAATGACAACCAGGGAAAATCTATTTTACTTAAGTAATTAAACTGTCACAATATAATCTCTCACGTCTTTATCATTTTAATTAAAAGCTGTGATATCATTATAATTATAAAAATTTATAGAGCCATGGTATATAAATTTATTATTTTTTCCATATGGATGGACGGATAGATGTAACATATTTTTTATCTATACTAATATTATAAAGCTGAAGAGTTTGTTTGTTTGTTTGTTTGAAATTAATCTCAGGAATTACTGGTCCGATTTGAAAAATTATTTCAGTGTTATAGATAGCCCATTTATCGAGGAAGGCAGTTAGGCTATATACTTATCATCACGCTAAGACCAACAGGAGCGGAGCAACGCGGGTAAAACAGCGGGGCGCAGCTAGTTCATGAATAAAATTAAAGCAGCGTCGTCATATTAAACTATCAGACAAGTCTTGGAATAAAATAAAAATTGAGGGATTTTCTTTGTCTTCAGTCGTATGCACTAAATCTTTTTCTACCGGGGATGCAGACCCAAAGATAAATATATGTATTCCATTTAAAAAATGCCCAAATATTCCATACATGCGCATCAGAGTAATTAACGTCGACCGTTTTGTCTAGACGCAGTTGGGCCGCGTGCCTATCGCGAGTAACTAAAAAGGTGTCGTTAGTAATGGTTTTTGAAACATCATAAAGATGTCAAGTCGCTGTTACCAGATTGTGGCTATCAGCCCGGCGTAATAGAGCGTGCGTAAAGCCGCGGTGTACCGTGAGACTATACAGTTTGTGTAAACTACGCATCATTATTTTAGCTTTTCTGTAACATTCGTTTATTGTCTTTACATTGGTAACGTTATAGAATAATACTATTTAGATTTTCATATTTTAATGATCGGAATAAGCTGAAACAAGATTATTGTCTTATGTCTATGTTTTCTGTAATTACCCTTATATTATGAGAGAATGTCGAATAAATAGTGCGTTATCGCTATCTGACCAAACAACTGCCCAAATAAATACACTTTAAGAAAAATTCAAATAACAAAATCGTTAACATATTATTTGCTGTCAGTACTTTCTTTTAATCACTTCATAAGTCACCAGTGCACTATTGTCACGGCTATCTAGTAATTTTTGATAGTCCGCGGTCACTTAACACTTCAAATTGTTTCGGATAGCTGTTTATTTATTTTAATGGCATTGTAGTGCTTAAAGAGCCCTCCACTAATCAACTCAAGTGCGTTGTACAATGAATATGACGTGATATAAAGTAATTGATATTAGTATAATGTTTACACCAGTATCCATAAACTTATCTATGGAAAATTTAAATGGACGCTTTATGTGCTTGTAAATGTTATTCAATTTGTAACGTACTAATCAATTGTCATGTTTTAATAAACTGAGAATGTTATTACTTTACTTCACATTTATTCTTCTTTTAATGCATCAAATAAACTATATGAATAACAATAATCACGCCCTATTAATTTGCTTTGCCTATCCGGAGACCGGAACTATAATATCATAGCATAATAAATTATGATTTATAGCCAACACGAATACTGAATTGAATGTATACTTCGAATTCATTCCCCTAATAATATTTATGCTTGATTTGCTTCAACCATCACAAGGCGGAAATTTTAATTTATGCGCTTCAAATTGTTTGTTTTTCTATAATATACTTTTTGTTTACGATCTCTAACAAAAAATATTGAATCGACGAACCGATAAGACAATATTTTATATAAATTGGCAACTGCTAGATTTATTTCTTGACTTTCATTTTAGTTTGTGAAAGTTCTTGTAATTTATTATGATAGAAGTGCCGTTTCAATTGACATATTGTGAAATATTTTCTATACTTACGTAATTATCTATTTAATTTGGTTCAGTAATAATTTAAATGAATAAGGTATACCTACTAAGTTAATATTATGTTGCATAGGTTTTTCTTTGTTTTAAGACATGTTCCACAAATTATTCGCCACGTTCATAATGCATGTGATTATTTAACTGAGCGTTTTAAGAAATCATCAATTGAGTCGATATCTGGAACTGATTATAATGCCCATAACAATTGGATACGCTCGAAGAATTCTAATCTACGAAAAGTGACTGAGCAAAAACCATGCTCGAGTCCTTCCAATGATTTCGTTCAATTATCGAAATCCATTTATCTCCTTCATGATTTACGCTTTTAATAGAATATTACGTTAATTAATTGGCTTTCAACAAAAGATTTATAAAGGAGAAAACTTCAACAGGAAATTGTAAACATTTAATAAATTGATCGATTCAGAAGTTAGTTTAAACCGACAGTTCGTATATCAGAGATCAAACGCAGTCGTAATTTC